>PVLD010002082.1:0-176967 GCA_004027595.1 Dinomys branickii
AAATTTGCATGTCTGTATATGGGTCCATACATCTACAATTCGAAGATATCAACGGATAAAGCAACAACTACTGTTGAGACCATATCACCTTGTCTATAGATTAGTTGTGATTGTACTATTTTCTATGATAATGGGTGTCTGTTTGTCAATATGTTTTTGTACTTTTATGTTTCTAAAATAAAAAAAAAAAAAAAAAAAAAAAAAAAAAAAAAAAAAAAAAAAGGAGGACTCTCGCTTGTGGCGTAAATAACTGGATGGAGACGAGAGATAATGCCAGGCTGAATACAGGTTCTTTGAAAGAGATTGGTGTTCATAAAAGACGCATAGAATACAAAATATCTTCTCTTAGTGCAATGGGATGAAGCCAGAAAATAGTAATGGAAGGAAAATTGCAAAATTCTCAGATGTGTGGAGATTAAACACTACACTCTCAAACAAGTAATGTATCAAAGAAAAGAACGAAGAGAAATTAGAGAATATCTCAAGACAAATGAGTTAGAAAACAACATATAGAAGCTTATAGGACACATAAATAGTGTTAAGGGGAAAATATACACCTTTAAACACACTAAAACTAAATTAAAGTAAGACTTTACAATTTGGAGATTAATAAAAAAATAAACGGAACCCCAAATTATCAGATGGGAGGAAATAATCAAGACTAGAGAAGAGATCAATAAATATTAATAAAACTGACAGACTTTTAGCTGCAGTTAAAGAGAGAGAGGGGAGGTAACATTGAATTTGCTAAATTTGGAAATGAGGTGGGGATAGCAGGAAGAATGCTACAGAAACTGGAAAGGATTACAAGGGAGTACCAAGAACAGATAAATGACAACGAATTGCATAACTTGAATAGAATGAACCAATTCCCAGAAATACAAAACATACCAAGACTGAATCACAAAATTAAAAATCTAAATAAACCTATTACTAGTGAGGGAATTTAATGAGTAATAAAAATTCAAATAAAAGCCCTAGACCAGACAGTATTTTTGAGTACTGTGTTAGGTACTGCTCCAACTTTATTTCAGAGAGGGCATTCAATTTTCCTAGCACCATTTCATGGTAAAAAAAACTGTCCCTTAACTACATGGTCTTGATCTCTATATTAAAATAATTATATATGTAAAGGTCTATTTTCGAGCTTTCTCTTCTGTGTTATTGGTCTATACGTGTGTCTTTATGTCATGCTGTTGTGATTCCTCTAACTTGGTAGAATATCGTGGAACTGGCAAACGTGAATCCTACAACATTTATTCTTTTTCAAGATTGGTTTGATTATTCAGTCCTTAAAAGAATGGAGTTTTATAATTGTGATATGAATGCATTTAATGGCACTGAACTCATTAAACTTTGCACTTTAAACTGTTTAGATGTTAAAGTTCATATTATATATATTTTGCTCAGATAAAAACTTTATTGAGGGGGACACATCCATGTCTCAAGCCCTGGAACCTATTAATGCAAAAGATGGCGCCTTCCTCCATGTGTAGACACGGCAACAAAGGTGCCATCTATGAACCTGGTAACGTGCACTCACCACTGTCCAACCATCAGCGTCTTGATCTTGGATGTTTCAACCTCTCGCGTGGTATGTTATAAACTATCTATGGTGTTTTACTACATCCGGGTGAACGTATGAAGATAGTTACCTATCTTTAAAAAAGTTTTGCCGATAGGAAGGATCTTGATATAGGAAGATTTTCCTGGATTACCCAAGAGGACCCTAATGTAATCACAGTGTCTTTATAAGGAGGCCAACAAGGTTGACTGGCGCACAGAAGAAAAGGCAACAGCACCGTGGCAGTAGATGCTGAAGTGACGTGAACAGGAACAAAGAAGTACTGGTCACCACCAGAAGCTTTAGGGGACAAAGAATAAATGTTCCCTGGGTCTCCAAGGCTGGTGCACCTCTGAAGAAAAAAAAAACTTTTCTTTTTGGGCTTGTGAAACAGGCTGTGGGTCTCTGGCCTTCACAACAATGAGGAACACATTTATATTGATTGCTTTAATTAGCCAAGCTTGTGATAATTGTTACAAAATTCACTGAACACTGGTATAGTGACCCTTACCAAGGTAGGGAAAATTAAGGGAGAATCAAGTTCAGCCTGGCATGGAAATCACATATTTGAGTTGGACTTTTTACTCTGAGTTCATTATTTTGGAAATACCTATGCAACACTGGATAACTTACATCAAGCAAACATGTCAGATAGTAGAGGTAAATGAGTTTCTGTGGGGACAGAGAATAGCAGAGAAAAGGGGGGGGCTTCAGGTTTGCCCCTTATCACCGGGGAACATCTGTAGATACTGGAGAGATTAAGCGCTCAAGAAAGGAGACCATCCAGTGATAGAGGATCTACATACTGTCATACCAGCCAAAAGAATTACTGAATGACAGAAGGAGAAGTCAGCACGCTTTTACAGGTCAAGTCACATGTGAATACTGCATTTGTCCTAAGGGAAAGCATTTTCTGACCTTGAAAAGGGCAATAACTATACAGTAAGATGGAAAACAAAACTGTATTGATTGAAGAGACTGAGAAATAAGGAACTGAAGTGAGGTACCACAGAGCTATAACTTCTGTGCAACTTGCTGATTTATTCAGCCACAAGGGTCAGGTTCCTAAAACTCATAATACAATTTAAAATTTTATAGAACTGGGAAAATTCCACTTGAAAACTGTGTATTTTTACCCTGGAAAAAATTCCTAAATGTAATAGTCAATTATCTGTTATTAAATAAATCTATTGACATCATCTAATAGCCAATGTCTTCAAACACTAGGTGTTATTATTTTAATTTGAATTTGGATATCTGAGATAATCTAATTGCACGTAAAAAGCATTTACAAATTTATATACTGGTAATAGAAAACTAATGACTGTGTCATAGACACAAGGATTTCTTTTGCTATCTCTTCCTCAACTAGAAAGCAAATAGTCATAAAAACATTTTAACAAAATGCGAATTATTTTAGACATTACAAAGTAGAAACAATTATGTAAGAGATTGTTTTCCATGTATAGAGTTTCTCCATTGGGATATTTATTGCTCATTTGAGGAGGAATAAGAAGGGTATGATTTTTCTTTCTTCTTTTTAAAAAAGATGATATTTGGTCTATGGCCTGTAATCCAGCACTTGGAAGGCTGAGGCAGGAGGACTGCTGTGAGTTTGAGGCCTACCTGGGCTACAAAGTGAACCCTTTCTCAAAAAGACAAAAAAAAGATGATATGCTTAAAAGTCTTAAATTCTTAAGGAATAGTTACTGCCTGGTTTAACATTATAATATTTGGCCTATGTATGTGTGGACATCATGACTGCAAAGTTCATGACTTAGATTGAAATAATACATAAGCTAGTATACTTTTAATACTTAGTATTTTCTCAATATATTTTAAAATTATTAATTTATTTAAGGTATGAAATAGCCAATACATTCTTTCTACCAGCTACTTTCTTCTTAGGTGAATTTTCTTGAAGTGAAGCAAGACAAAAAATCTTTGATTTACAAGATCAGATCCCTTAACTGTGCAAAGCATTTTTAAACACAAGATATTCTAATTCTAAAATAATCACCATAAAAATAAACATATGTGCATTTACACATGCAATTAGTGTGTATACATGTTTGTGCACATATGTGTAGAGATAAAGTAAATGTACCAGTGGAATATATATCTAGAATAAAACATACCAAAAGGAGAAGTTATTTTTTCATTAATCATAAGCTCACATGTGGAAGCAATTCGTATTCCCCCCAAACATGGGCAACCAGATTGCTTTTGCTCCTAGAAAGTCCCTGGGAGAGAAGGAAAGAAATTCCTCCCTATTATGACAAGAAGTGCTTCCTGGGAAGTTCAAACATGAAACGCGAAAGAGACTGACTTTCTTGTCATCACAGAACTCTCAGGGCAAGGAGACGGGCTTGTGCTCGGCCCACATCTGTGTCTGGGACGCGGTTACCTAAATAGCTGTGTGCGGGCTTCTCCTCCACAACTTTGATTCTTCTTGCCCCAGTAGGTATCACCAGCACTTCCATGTATCCTGTAAGAGTCAATGAAACATGAAATAAATCCGCAGTTCTTACAAAATCTCTTTTCTTAATTGACTTGCCCCCCTTTTTGGACTCGGTTATTGCTAGATGTCTACGCCTCTGGAAAGAAAAGTTGTTATGTATAAATAAAAGCTGTCATTATTCCAAGCGAAGGAGATTCTTAGAAACATACTGAGTTCTACTGAAGACAGATGGGAAAGTGTATTTTTATGTAGAAAAGCTCTATCCACCTTACGAATTGTGAAGAGAGGAAAAGCCTAATGGGCGAGCCTACTCAGAAACAGTAGATTGTGGGCTATGGCAAATAGCCTCAGATTTTGCTCTGGGAACTCCTCTAAGCCAGAAAGTGCAGAGGAGGAAACACAGCTGGGGACAATACAGCTGGCCAGGACTGATCTCTGGAGCAGATTAATATAGGAGAGGAGAATCTAAGCACTCCCAGGGGGAGATGAGCCGAGGATTTCAAAACCAGAGCCAGAGACACGTAAGAGTAAGGTTGCATCTAGTCATCTGGTCTCTTTTCCAAGCACTAGACAACTAAATGCAAGAAAACAGGTGTTTCTTGGGAAAGATTTTCCAGTACAGGTTAGGGACCTAAGGCTTGAAGTAAAATAAGATCATAAGGTGGGGCATGACAGCATGTGCAGAAAAGTAAGGATCAAGATTTCATTTAGTGCAGAAGGGAGACACAAAGCAAGTGTCTACTTTTAGCTGAATGCTTATATTTTAGAATTATATTAAATAGCTCAATATGCTTCTTAGTGTTTCTCTGTATATCTACATATTTGATGAAAGTTTAAGCTTTTTAAAAAACCACATGAGCTAATTCATTTATTAATTACTCAAATTCCTGAAAATGTTTAACTACTTGTCATATATCAAAAGACTGCATATACCCCACCTGGTGGCAGTGGCTCGAAATAGAAGCATAGGAATTTAGAATCATAATTTTCATTCAAGAATCAAGAATGTTCCTTATTTAATGAATCATCAAGTTACACATTTAATTAATCAGGAAGCATTTAATTAATCACTGAGTTGCACACTACGTGAACACCAGAGGCAACAGTGAAACTAGAAACACTGTTGGTAAGTATCTGTATTAGAAGTAAGGTAAGATGGTTTCTGCCTCAATAAGTTCATAATTAATTTGGAAAGACAAGTCGTAAGTATCTAATGTAAATATAGTTAAATAAAACTGCAAAATTAACTTAAAAGATAAGACAATACAGTTAAATTCCTACTAAAGAATATGAACTCAGGTTCGCAAAACTATCTCCTCCCTTTTCTGGTTACATTCTACTCAAAGGTTCTCTACTCTTCTTGACTACAAAGATAGATTTTATGATTCAGAGGAGAAAAATATCCATACAAATTGAGAAAAGTTTCACAAAGACATAAATAGACGAATGGTCTTTGAGGAATGTTAAAGTAGAGTAGTACATGGATACAGAAAAATAAATTCATTATGAGTAAAGAATATAGATAAATGGTGTTAGGAGCCCTTGAATAATTCTGTGGAATGAGAACATGCAAAAGGTGCTTCTAGTGGCATTTTTAGGTTCTCATTTTGAGGTCTAAAGGAAATAGGAAAGATTAACAGGGTTATACCTATGAACGTCAATGTCAGGGGGTAGCGTTAACATCAGGATGAGTGGCTAAGGCAGAACATCCAGAAGACATTTTGAAGAAACCAAAATTCTGAACAGGTTAAAAGAGAGGACGAGGAGAAATAAACACTGAACTCAGTGGCTCAGTATTATTGACGTCAGAATGGAGCCATCATAGAAACATGGAAATGAAGAGATAATTATCTTGGTTTTACACTCTGCACTTAACAAAATGGTACAACATGCTAGTAAAACACATTGAGCCAGAGCTCTGGAACATCTGGAACTCTGGAGAGAGGTCAGGCTGCTGATACCCCTTTGTATTATGCCACTGCAGAAGCAGTATGTAAGCCATGGGTTTTAATTACCAAGGAGAAAATTGAACAAAAAGAGAAGCCAAGGTCTTGACCTCCATGACTGTCGTGTCTTTTTAAACATAGAGAAATCATATAAATAAGAATATAGGACTGAAAAAGAAGTCAAGAGAAGGAGGAAACCTGGCCTCTTTTTGTGTAGGGAAATCACCTGGATGAGCCATCTTCAAAACAGCAGGTGTAAACTGTCCAAAGCTGTAGAGGCACTAGAATGTCTAAATCAGAAATGACTTAGCAATGGACAGTACACAGGATATCACAGTCAGGTTAATCTGTGGGCAAGCACATTGAGTAATGTGCTTGAAGAAGATATTAAATTTTAGGACCTTAAGAAAAGAAGAGTAGATAGAACAGAAGTAGTATGTGTGAGTTCCTGTTTGAATTTAGTAGTAAACTCAGAAGTATACTCTACATGGCAGCAATAATTATACTTAAGTGTGAAGTTGTATAGAGAGCAATTCTTTATTATTCAATTGGAATGCTTTATAGGACTGCTGAGTCAGACTAATTTTTAAAAAGAGAGTGAGAAAAAATACTAAAGACAGAAAGATAGCCAACCAATAAATGTCTAAATATTTTTCTGTAAACTATTTGGCCCAATTGAGAAAGTATGTTTTATGAAGCAATGAATGCAAAAGTTGGTATTGTATAGCTTAGAATTCATAACATGTATAATCTTAGGGCTCTGGGAAGCTGAGACAGTAGGATCTCAACTTTTAGCCCAGCTTGGACAAACTAAAGACTCAGGGACATCCTGTCTCAAAATAAGAGTTGAAAAAGATATAGGTTTAATACCCAGTACTGTCAAAAGAAAATAGTTGCAATGTATAACCAATGATGTGACTATCATAAGTTGTTTCTTATGTCAGACAGTTTGTTTTGCATAGAGAAAAATCCTACATTATAAAGAGAGATTTTGCTCTTTATCAGCTATCTTAAAATGCAAATAGTAATTACCATTAGCATCTACTAATTAGGAAGTAATAAGATATATTTTCACCAACTGCTATATCCTGGTCCCTGTTATAGTTATTCTACATATATTGTTACATTTAATCATAACGCTAACATTCAAGGTAGATAAAGCTCAGTATTCCTAATTTGAAATGCTCCAAAAAAGCCAACAAAACTTTATGAATATCATGCTAATAAAATTTCAGATTTGGGAATGTTTCAGATTTTAGATTTTTGAATTAGGAATGCTCAACTGGTAAAATCTATGCAAATATTTCAAAACTCAAAACCTCTGAATTCTGAACCACTTTTGCTGTTAAGCTGTGGGATAAGGCCTACTCAAGGTATATTGTATCTATGATTTAAAGGTAAGGAGAAAAATATATGCTTCAACACAGTACCCACACCTTGAAGTAAGATCTCTGTCTAATTCCACTCCCTGTTACCATAACCCACTGCCACCATTTCATAAAATAGAACAGACAAGATTGTGGCAACCAGTCAAGCAAATAAAGTCTCTGTGATTATATCCTTCTGCTACAGGAGAGCATCTTCCTTTTTTTACACTAAGAATAACACATTTTATGCACAGTGTCTTCTTAGTGTATACAAAAAATTGTGTGGCCAAATACACGACTTGCTTTTCTTTAAAAAATTGTGGCTTGGTTAGGGAAGTTACAATGAAAGACACAGTGAATGTAGTAGGAAAAAAGAAACAGCTCTTAAGTTTATTCTCTAGCTCTAACAAAAATGATTTAGCAATCTTTAAATAGAGCACAGGGACTGAAAACACCTGCATGTGTCTGCACGTGTGTTCCTCATAGAATATATACAGTGTGCATGGCCAGAAAGGCTGCATATCCTTCAAAAATTCTAGGAAATTCATAAACTATAGGGATAAAATAGTCTCAAGAGAAACGAATACAACATTCCTAAAGTCACAAATAGATGAAGCCCATGTTAGAATTAAGAACACAATTTTTTAAAATTTAAAGTCCTGAATAATGTTTTGTTATTAGTTAACTTAAAAGATTTTAATGGATCACATTATGCTGGCCCCACGAATATGGCACTGAGCAAAATAGCCATATTTTTTTCTCTTTGTGTTAAAATTTAGCAAAAATCTAGTAGTCAATACAATACAATTAAACATAAAACTACAAGTGAGATCAGAGCTACACCTCATGGGTATAGGCAGATGAGCACCTCAGCAGGAGTGAGAAGTGACAGGAGACAGAGTTTATTCAGAGATCACTTTGCTGCAGAGCTAACACTCGGATTGCATTCTGTCCAGGAATTCACCCAGCAAAGCTTACAAGAAAGAGGCGGAACATTTGCCACGATAACATGCTGAGGGCGCGGGACAATGTGTGCAACTATAAGAAATGCAGGGGCTGAAACTTAGTAGTTTTTGTCCACCCCCCTTGGTACTGGGGGTTGAACTCAGGACGCACTTGCCAGGCATGCACTTACTCCACTGAGCGATCTTGCAGGGCATACACTTACTCCACTGAGCTATATCCCCAGCCCCTTGCAGCTTAGTGAATAGGGAACTGGTGAGAGGAAGTTACAAAGATACACAGGGCCAACGCCATGTAGGACCTTATGATCTAATTCATGGATTCTACCTTTTCCCCTATGACCAATATGAAAGTTTTGGAGTTGTGAGGAAGAGAGTCAAATTATCAGTCCTGATATTCTTAATCTCTTAGGTACCTCAGATGTTTGCTGAATAACAAATGCTGCTAATTCACCTATATTGAATAAACAAAATAAGATATTAATAAGGAATAAAATCAAAGGAGGTTGAAATAAGCAACTAAGGTGAGAAAGTATCCACATAACTGCAGTTGGAATAAGAAAATCACTGAATTTTCTGTTCTTTATGTACAGTAGAATAGTGAAGTGTTTGCTATTAAAGTTAAATAAAGAAATCAGTGTGTAAGGTATCTCAGAATATATTAGTGAGGTATTTCTATGCACATTAACTAAAGAAGAATTTTTCTCAAAAATTCTTGGACCTGTATGTTTTTTCAGTCTTTCAGACTTTATGTGGGGTCTGAACTGGAAAAACTCCCCACATCACAATCAGAAGGAACAGTTTGTTAAAATTACATTTGCTAGTGGAATGAGAACTTTTCAACTAAGTGTGTCTTTTTAAACGTGCACAGCAGATTCTGACATGTGGGACTTATCACCTTCCTCCTAGCCTCAAAGACTGAGATTTTTATCTCCAGTTTATCCTGGGCTTTAGTTATTTTTAGTTGCCAAGTTTTGGAGGCTTGCTTATCTTTTATTTTCCTTGGGTCTAACCAAAATGTTACCTTCAGTCTTCAGGTTGCATTTGAATTTCTTTTCCGAAGATCTCTTATCTAAAATGAACTCAGTTTTCTTTTTTATTCAGACATAAAGGTCTTGTTCTTTGTAACAGGACTTACACTTATTTTAGTCTTGGATTTTTTATGTTATTATTTGTTTATTTAATCCTTTAGAGTTTGTTAAAATTAATTAAGTTTATTGGTACGTTAGGTATACACAATAATCACACTCATTATAGGGAATTTGTACCTTTACATGATCTAACTTGTTTCATTTTCCCCATTACCTTCCCTTCAGCCCCTCTTCCCCTCTTTATTTACAAAACTTTATTTCCATTTTGATGTTATTTTGAAACAAGAAAATTTTAAAATGGGAAAAATGTGTGTAGCACGAGCATACTAATGATAATGATGAATCACAAATGACAGATCCATAGATACATATTCGGGTGAGAAACTAACGGAAACACAGAAAGCATTTCTTCTTCACTACATACTTGAAATCGGGCACAAAGCATTTTTGTCATATAAAGTACATTTCTGAGCCACTGTATTTCAGTGCAGATTCTATCACTTCTCATGAATCTCTTTATACTCACATGCACAGATCATTCATAGCTATTTTATTTTCATGCCCCTGATAGTTAATATTTATAGATCAGGGAACAAAAGAAGAGAGAAATCTGCTAGTAACATATTTGGAAATTTCCCTCACATCATCCGAATGTCCCCTCTCTATAGTTCCCAGTATGTTCATTCCCTTGAAATTCAGTAAAAACCTTAAGAAATTTTTAAAAAGGAAAATGGAAAGCCAACAACCCAAAGACTGATATTCTCCGTTGTTGCTCCAGGCTGTTACAAATGATTATTCTCTGTTAGGTATGCTTTGTATTGGAGAATAAAGTATTTAGAAACCTGATAACAATAGCCAATGCAAATTAGATTATTCCCTTGCCACACTTACTTATTAAATGAACAACAGATGACTTCATGTTTTCATTACTGGGAAAAAAGCTTGTTTGAGTTTCTGGCTTGGATCACATATATTGTATGTCATCAGAAAAAAATCACTCAATACTCATTACAGATATCTTCTGTAGAATCATAACTGTGATTTATAAGTCAAGTTCAATGTCGTTTCTGTCCCCAAAGACAAGAGTGGCTATTGATTATGGAGAACAAAGCACGATTACCCGCTCCTCTGGTGTGATTGAAGTCCCCTTTGATGATCTTGCATGACTTTCCGTTGCCGTTGCACACCCCACAGTGGTCTTCTCTTGCAAGAGACCCTAGTAAACCATCGCAGCCAACTTTCTGGAAGAAAAGAATGAGAGGACATCGCAAGTTAAATGGCTTCACTTTTTAAGCAGCCGATTTAGGATGAACCTAATTTCTAACTAGAGATGTTTAAGAGGGAAACTAGTAAAACAGCATGTGCTGTGGCGCAGGCTAACAAAGCAAGCTCACGCCAATGACCTCACCTGTAGAATGACAGAACTGTAGGATGGTGGGAGAGAATTTTTCTTATACTAAATATTAAATAATATCTTAAAGTAATTTGGAAGAAAATATTGACAAAATGAAATTTATATAAATCCACAAATAAATCACATTTCTACCACACACAACATGATTTATCTAATTAATTCTACTCCACACACGACAGAAATACTTTGTCGATGACTTCACTTCTAAAGTAGTTATAAAACAAATGATAGATATTAAATGTTAGATTTATGGAAAACTGAAAAGAAATATTTGTTTTCACTGTAGCTCATAGATATTACCCCTATCTTTTTTGGCTCACAGCACATAAATGTAATACTTTCTCACACATCTGATATAAGAAAATATGAGTATCTGGGAATTAATTTTTATATTTTCTTAGATGAATCCTGTCAATAGGAATCTTCTGAGATCAAATCAATTGATTCTTTTCTAGTGAATAATCTTTATCATCCACTGATGCTTAGAAAGCATAATCATTTTTTTCACATTGTACATACTCAAAACTTAGAATTCAGCATGTGAGTACTGTCCAAAATATATGATAGGCTTACACAATTCCTTCTAATCAAAACTGCTTTGGAAGATAAACTGATGATAGTTCATTTAAGGCAAATTCTCATTATTTTAGAAAACAATAAAATATTAACTAAAAGTCCTTAGCTGTGATTGGTATTGGTGGTGCTGGGGTTGGGGAAGCAATTAGATTAAAAAGTGCAGCTACAGAATGAGTATCTTGAGACAGCAAAAATCATAGGAAAACTGCATGTTATAGTATTCCTTGTGTCCGGGTGCCCATCAGTGCCTGGGGATGCCAAGTTGTGTGTTATCGGAGAGCTCTGATCAGCCAGCCAAAGCTTACTCAGGGAGAAACGAAGCTTCCTTATGCAGAGACAGGCACCACTGCACATATTCAAAGCATACTGAAGAGGACACTGAGCAGGAATCATGAAGAAACCCTGGGAGTCCTATGTGAGAATCAGTGTGTCCTTATTCCGTAGATGAGGAAAAATCTTAGGGTAGATCTCAAAGTGATTCCAAGCACTGTATCTGTCTATCTTGTCTACTCCTAATTGAAAACAACGCATAGTACTTAAATGATGGAATGATGCTTAGCAGGTTCTCAGCATTTTTTATCCATATAGCTGAAATATTACAAACTCTATAAACCTAAATAAAAGGAATACACATCTATAGCATATTCAAGAAGTACATACATTTAAAATGAAAGTTATAGATTGTATAATGGGTAATGGTAAGTGTCTGCCTTTATCAAAATTGCTCGTGTAAATCCAAGGACAGAAAATGAACAATTTTGAAAAGGCACAGCCATCTCAGTGCTGGCAGATCCCACTACCTCGGACATGCTGGTGGTGTCAGCTAACATGGTGACATAGGCTTGAGCTTCCCATATTCTTTGAGTCACAGAAACTTTACAGAAAGCTGTTTGGAATGTCCTTCATTCACTAAGTTTAGAATTGTGTATTCAGCTTTGGTGCTGTACATTTTGTGACAAAACAAAATACTCTTAAACTCCCAGTTTACAGACTGCTATCAGAGCAAAAGGCATGTTTTTAATTATACAAAAGACTGAATGAAGAATTTTAATTAAAAAGTGAGAATGCATTTCAGAGAAGTCTAATTTAAGTACGATCATGAGATTTACATAGCAGAATTTTTGTTGTTATGACTTAAATGTATAGCTGTGGATTGTAAAAGATCTGGCTTAGACAGCACCTTTCAGTAAAAAGCAAATCCATTCAATATATTATATTTGGCATATACAGTTAGGAAATAATTTTGGAAAAGTAAATTCCTTTAAGAGAGATACTAATCTGACAAATTTATATATAATGGTAAAATAAAACTAAAATCTTTATTTGCACAACATATAGTTCTGAAAACCAAATGTATATGTCTATTATGTATGATTTTCTTTATAGGTAGAAGAAAAACCACATTTCAAGTTACTATTGTATTCTGTTCAATCATGAAGGAGATTATTTGCAAACATAAAACTCTTATGCAAGTGGCATTACATAATTCAAAGCCTTAGATTTTACAGCATGATAGGAAAGTACAGACTTGTGAAGCTGAAAAAGCATTTAAATTGCATGATTTCCCAACATCTTTCCTAGAAGTCCATATACATTTATTGGATCATAGATTAATTCACCCAACCTTATAATTTTTTGTCAAATTGTGGTATCTGTATATTTATGCATTTTTCTGAGGCAAAAACTTTCTTTCAGTTCTTGGACAAAATGTACAGCACAAAGCTGATGAACATTCACCTAATAAGTTCACTTGAAAAGTTGTTTAATGCATACACATATATTTCATGTGCTTTGCCTGAAATTTACAGTTTATTAGTCATTGTTATGGCTTCATTGCTGCTTCACACAGTTACTTCTTTCAGTTTTAAAGTATTCATGTTTCGTTCATTTCTGCGAAGTTTATGAAAAATCACCTAGCAGAGAGGAAACTGCTCTTATCCCCTTGCTGGGGCTCCGGGACCCAAACATGAATTCATGCCGGCACTAAAATGACGGTCTTCTTACCCTAGCCAGTGTCAGAGCTCCCCAAGGAGTTGGTGTTTATGCTTGTGCCCACTCCCGACACTTTCCACTCCTCGCACATGCCCATCATGAAAACACGCAGATTAAACTTACTTATCTTCTGGGGGAACCAACCTGAGAGTGTCAGAGCTATAACTAGGAAACTCTAAGCTCTAACCTTTTGTATTTCTACCACACACTTCATACTCACTTTAACAGAAATTCTACAGATAGATAAAGAATGCGTAAATACATGGAAATAGAAATTATTTTGAGAATGAAGAGAAAATAAAATATTTAAGTGTTTTAAGAAAGTTAAACACACATTTGAAAATTGATTCAAGTGAGAACTAAATGTGCTTACTAAGGCTGACACTGAGGTTTCTGCCTCCTGACTCAGCCTTAAGAGACAGGAAGTGGAGTGCTTGAATTGTTGGTCAGGAATATTTTGATGTAAAATGGCTTAATTTTAGACCAGTAATGTGCACATTTAGTGGTCAAAATCTCAGATTCTTTGAGCTAGTAGCGGACTTTATGGACTACCCCCTTGTGTTATGCAGATGAGGAAGTGGAGTTTCAGAATAGGTAAAACTTGCTCATGATAATAGTCAAGAGTACACCCACATCTGCATTTTAGTCCAAGGCACTCCCTCAGGCTATGACGCTTTGGAACAGTCCCACAAGCTTCCTTCAACATACAGTTTCCCTTGTGGAATGTCTTACCTGGCATCTACCATTCGCACATATATCTAATCCCTGATGTCCACAGGAAGTTCCATCCATTACTTTTTCTGATAGAAGAATGGGCTGCTCTTTGCCAACAGGAGAGCAAAATAAGGCACATGGTTTCTCTGCACAGAGTGGTTAAAAAAGGGAAAAATTTATTTTCTAAATATTTTATCTTAAGCTGTTTTCATATTAGTTACTCAATAGATATATAATTCAGTGCTAAGTGAGTAATGTAATCTTAGAGTTGGTTCATATTGAAAGGTACTGATGGGTATGAGATGAGTTGTGGGAAAATAAGTGAGTAACTGGTGAATATTAATCTCTTTAAGAAATCTGGCTTCAAATTATTTTCATAAGGTATTTTTTACTATTTTCTGGCAGAAGACCTCTGCCAAGTGCAAATCAAGCATTCTACCTGAAAAATGTTTTGCACGACTCAGTTTTTTCTTGTAATTTTATTTTCCTGCTTATCTTAAATACCTATCAGAACTCTATTTTTAGCCCTGATTAATATTTATCTATGAAGTCTTTCTTGATGTTTCACTTTGAAATTCCAATAAACTATGCACATGACACTTTCTATGTGAAAAAATACTAAAAGGAAAAAACTACTAAAGCAAACTACTAAAGGGAAAAGAACTTCTAAGATTTGTGATTCTCAGATTTTCCATTACTAGAATGCTTAAAAATACAGTACATTTCTATGATAATATTTATCATGATGTACGCCTGCTGATGAGTTCCGATAGAAGTGAACCCCTTACTGCTTACTCAGAAATCAAGTCAGCATATATGACATCTGCCTTGAGAACCACAGTTTTAGGGTAAAGATTCTTGCAGGCTGGCAGTTTTCATAAAGGCCTCATTGAGCAATAAGGTAGAATGTTTGGCATTATAACATTTGCCACTTGGGCACAAAGAGGGGCAAAATATGCTTCCTACAAAGAAACTACAGTATTTGGTTAACACCAGTAGTATGATTATCCAAATCTGAAACTTCAGAGGAATTTCCAAGGTCCATTACTACTTTACTGGCTTTACAACAGTCAGGCCCTGTACTGTTTATTAAGGCTGTATAAATAGAATGGAAAATAGTTTACAATGTCTGACACTGATCTTCGCTTATGCCTTCAGTAAAGTTCCACGTATGCTGATGGGATTCTATAAATACCAAATAACAGCCAGAGGCATGGAACAGTCTATCGCTTTACAAAGAGAAGATGGACAGCTAAATGAGCCTTCAGAACTGAACATTTCAAGTAGTTTTCACATGTGGCTTCTGAACATGGCTCTGAACAATTTTGAGAAGTTGGAACAAGGTCTTTTAATGTGCATGGTTTTGAAATTTTCCTTTAAGATTCTATTATAAACTACAATAAAACATTTCAGTGTGCTCTCACACCTCAAAGTAGGTTATGTTTAGTCAATGACCGCTTACTATGTCATATCTTTGGACTTAAAATCAGTTGCTATAATTACAGCACTTTTAAACTCATATATATAACTCTTTTTCAGGAGTTTTCACTGAAGAACAAACCAGATACATGAGTAATGTTGAAAAGAGCTAGTCTCCTAGAAAATTCCACTCACATTCCAAACAAGAAGTCAGATCAAAATTTTTGTATTTTTCTTTTTATAACACATTGTCAATACTCTTCACTTAATTTAGCTTTACAGATGACATAAACATTTGATACTGATCTTCCTTCTTGGAGTGTACCCTTGAGACCAACATTGTGGTGATCCGTATAACATGCCAGCACTTGGAAGGCAGGAAATGTCTTGATTTAGGAGACTCACCCTTTCCAAGATATGCGTTAGACATCGATTTCAGCCAAATTTCAGCACACACAGTATGCAAAATACTCAAATGTTTAAAACTACACATCTCTTTTCTCTGCATACTTACAAAGTCATTGATATCTTACATTTAATTCTGCTAGTCCAAGGTTCATCTATATAAAAGAATGACAGATAAACTCACTCATATTTTAGGGCATCTTACATTATTAAGACTTGAGCCTTAAAAGAATTGTATGCTTCATTTTATTTCACAATGCCTTACCACATAAAAGCTAGTTATTATTGTGTCTTGATTTCATCCTATGGACAAGTGTGTAATTAATTTGTGTACCAAGGTTATTCAACATGCTAAATGTAAATTAAAGCAGCAGTGAGCTGTATCCCCACTCTTGTAAGAATGGCTATTATCAAATAACTAAAGAGAGCAGGGGCTGGCAAGTATGTAGACAACAAGGAACCTTTTATGTAGTTGATGGCAATGTAAATTTGAATACTTATCACAGAAAATAGACAGGTTTGTCAAAAAAATTAAACATAGAATTGCCATGTGGCTCAACAATCCCATATCTGGGTATACATCGAGAGGACATGAAAGCAGTGCGTCAGACACATGTGCTCCCAAGTTCACTGCGACACTATTCACAACAGCAAGGAAATGAAAGCAGCCCGTGTTCATCAACAGATGAGTGTACAAAGAAAATGTGTGCAGCTGCACAATGCAATATCATTCAGCTTTAAAAAATGAAACCCTGTTATTTGCAACAACGCGATGAACTGAGATCGTTATGTTAGGTGAAATAAGCTAGATACAGCCAGACACAGTCTCGCCCATAAGTGCAATGTAAAACATTTGACCTCATAGGAATTAAGAGCTTATTAATGGTGGTTAGCAGAGGTCAGGGAGAGTGGGAAAGAAGGAAGAGTAAAACAAGATGTATGAATGTGCATTAAGTTACAGTTACATGGGAGCCAGAAGTTCTGGTGTATTAGCGCATAACAAGGTGATGCTGCACAGCAACAAGGCGTTACATACTTCAAGAAGCCAGAAGGAAGGATTTTGAAAGTTTCTGTGATAGAAAAATGATGTTAGAAGACCAGTGCATTGAACTTGATTTGAATATTACACAATGTATAAATATATCTAAACATCACATGGTACCCTATAAACATGTATAAATAGTTGTATGTTTTTATGAATACAGTTCAAAATAACTTTAAATAAAAATGGTAATCCATTGGTTATAGAGTTCTTATGAGTCACTGATTTTAAACATCACTTTGTAAGAGTTAAGGGTTTCTTTGCAATTTCCAATAGTTTTAATATTTTAAATTGATGCCTGCTAGCTTATTTTCTTTTCACTTGGAGGAAAGATACTTCAATCTCTTACCTCATATGTGTAAATAAGTCTCAAGTAAATTTATTATTATTAAATCCCACAGCCAGTTACAAGTAGATATAGAACTAGTGCTCAAATACTCAAAGGATGATTTCCACCATGTGAATAGTTGTATTGATTACATTTTTAAAGTAAAAAGATATTGGCAAGATGTTTAAATTTATGGAAGCAATATTCAGGAGAAATTTAATATACACTAGAGACTATACCAGGAGCACATATTAGGAGGAATGTGGATACAATGAAATATTATAGATTACACATAGCCTACTGGGAGGAGACACATGCCATATTTAGAGAATTTGGGCAATTTTTTAACTAGAGAATTGATATGAGCTGAGTCCAAAAGATATAGTCAAAAGCTTTGAGGTAAATAAATAGGGAGAGAAATCAAAGCTTGAAAAGTAAAGGGTATTATTCTTAGAAACCCACTAGTACAAAGACCAGGAAGAGAAGTGAGTATACATCTGAAGAGTGCAATGGAATTTGGCCTGTCTGTATCAAAGACTAAACAAGGAAGGATGGAGGCCTTGCAAAAGTTAAAGGAGCAGGCCATAAACTGTCCTTGTACCCAGACGATCTACATTGTGCAAGTGAAAACTAGATCACATAATGAAAACTAGATCAGCGTTACCTTCACTGAGAAAAGAGACACTAGAAAGGATAGGGTGTGCATTGACAGGAGCGATACCGTTTTGACCTTGAAGATATCCAAGCAGAATTTCATTTGGGCAGTTATGCATTCAAGTTTAGAGCTAAAAGGAAAAATCTGGCTGAACACATAAATTCATGAGATAGTCGCATATCTGAAGTCACAGGAAGAGATGAGATCACCTCGGAAGAAATGCAGAGTGAAAACAGAGTAACATCTGGAACAGGCAGGAGAACAAGCCAGAGATAGCATACGGCAGGCAATTTGCTGTTGTGTCCTGGAAACAAAGCTCACAAGTGTTTCCAGAAGTGAGCCAGGATCACTCACGTGTATGTGTCAGTGAGTCAAGTAAAAGCAGAGAGAAAGACATTCATTAGGTTCAGTGTCCAGGTGATTAATTGAGGACAGTGGGGAGGACTGTGTTAGAGTATCCAGACCGAAGGTAAGGAAAGGGGGTGGAACCTTGTAACTCTTTGAGAGTAGTAGCTGTGGGCGAGAAATGTGTGTGTCCACACCTCAAGGTGCTGAGAGCTTGAGGGATGTTTGTGTATTTTAACGCAAGAATTCTGAGTGTGTTTAAGAAGTTACTGTGAAGGATCAAATGCAGAGGGACTGAAGATAACAGAAAAAGTAGAGGTGATCAGTAACACACATGAAAGAGGCAGATGGGATGACATCTGGGGTACAACTGAGGGACTGAACTTGGGAAGGGGATACAATTTTGCTACATAGTAAAAAGCAGATAAAAACTTTTGTAGGTAGATTTCAGCATAAGTGTCTGATATCACAGAGGCAAGGTGGGAATCATCTGATGGCTTTTTAAAAAACCCACTGTGTAGTGTGGAATAATCTTCCATCTTGTTTGTCTGTTTCCAGTACTGCTCAAGGGCTTACACAGAGAGAAGGGTTTTGCCAGAGGTGAGCATTAAAATTGAGAACCGATGGAGTTCAGGTTGTGGACACGTGTGTTACTGAAATGAAGGGAACGACCATCTGAGAAAGGTCTGTGAGTTAGAGAGAGGTTGCACAATGGCCAGTATAGTTAGAAAATCCATCACAAACTTTGGCAGTTGTAATTCACACCCCGAGCCCACTCACCTTTGAAAAGTATTACCATTCGTAACTAATAAGGCAGAGTATAATTTTCTTAAATTGTTATTTTGAGATAAATAATTATCTACAGGAATTTGCAAAAATAGTAAAAAGTCCTACACTTTTCATACTGTTTCCCCATGCTATACGTCCATGACTACCTAATGCGAGGAACCCAGGAAACTGACATTGGTTCATGTACGATAGTTCTAGGTCATTTTATCAAATGTGTAGATTTCTGTATAACCACTGCTTCAAACAAGATGCTTAACTATTGCCTTTATAGTAATGGCCAACCCTGCCTCCAAATGTGGGGACCATGGACTATACATTGACATGTATCTGTCCCAGGCTTTCCTCACCCTGCCTGCCTTGTGGACCAGTTTTGGAATGTGAAAGTCCTGCTTCTCCTGGGTCACTAAGATCAGTACCCAGGGGTGGGGGTGGATCTTGCCCGTTCCACCACTGCTTCTGCACTGGTCCAGGAAAAACATTACACCCCTCCCCTGTACTGACCAATAACACGGCGGCTAGCTGGAGATGCAGGGTCTTTTGTTCCTAGAGGACAAGGATTATCCACAGCCCCATCTTTTGCATTTCTTGTCTGTTGCTCTTTTCTTTCCCACCAAGCGCCATAACCCAGACAGGAGACTGGGAACTCACTGCAGGTGCCCCTGGTAACTTGGCCGTGAAATGTGTCTGTGGTACCCAGCACTACTCTAACTCCTGGTAACAACTAGTTTATTTCCCATCTCTACAATGTTTCCATGCTTTTCAAGTCAAAGTATTATCCTCAAAAAAAAAAAAAGTATTATCCTCATGGAATTGTACAGTACATGTCTCTCTGATATAGGCATTCTTCACTCAGCACAATGCGCTGAGATCCATCATGCTGCTGCATAAATCAGTAGTTAGTTCTTTATAATCTAATAGTATTCCATCACTCAGGAATATAATTTCTACATTGTACATTAAATGTATGTTTCATTATCTAAGAAACTACCAGACTGTTTTCCAAAGTGGCTTCCTCATTTTATATTCCCACTGCAATGTCAGAAAACTCTACTTTATCTTCATCCCCATCAGCATTTGTTGTTACAATTACTTTAGTTTTTCTAATAGGTATGCATTGACTATGCTTTTATATACATGTTAAGTACCTGCAGTTGTTAGAAGTTGGTAAAATTAGAAAAAGTTTAAAAATATCTAGAAAATAATCTGTGTGACAACTGTAATGAACTACTCTTATAAAACACTTTGCAAACATCACAGTGTACTTCATGAAGATGGTGTTAATCTGGTCGACCATACCTTCATCCAAGACAGCTTGCCACTGAAGCACCTGGCTGGGGTACGAAGTTCTAACACTATAGGCCTGACATTGCCAGTCTCTGAATCCAGGCAAACCTGCAGGACAAGGTGGATTCTCACAAATTCTATATTGTTTTCTGGGACCATTACAATCCCTTGCTTCAGAACCTATCCTAGAAAAGATAGTACAAATAATCAATTTTACTTTTTAAAAAAATCATTACCAATTTGTAAACTAAAAAAAATCTATTATATGAATAGTATACAATCCTTTATGTTAAAATCAAATCCTGAAAGATTGGGTACATGAAATGACAGTCATGGAAATACATGTTTATTTTTTCACAAAAAAATATTTTTTGAAGATTCATCAAGTTATCTTCCAAAACACATGAGGAATGAAAGCCAACTTGCCGTGGAAAATGACCTGTAAGAGTGTAAGGAAGATTTTGAGGGTAAAATAGAAAGCTTGCCATTCCCATAAGAAGTATGGGTCTTGGAATTATTAAATATGATTCAAATCAATTCTTTAAAACTGCTATGACTGAACTGTGCCATTGAGCTCTATGCTGGCAGCATCAAAACGTCCAGGCTGGACTGGGGTCCCCACGTTCCTAGGCTCTCTGTAGGGGTGACAGCATTGCACAGACTGCTGCTGAAATAATCCCTGTCTGAATGTGTTCAGCATGTTTTCGGCTTTGATTAGTCTTAGCTTTTATCACCATCAGTTCTGCTCTTATTTTTTATCTTTCCAGAGTGCCATCATCTCCTGCTCTTCTCACGAGTTCTTTAATGGTCACATAACTTTTCAAATACATATCTCCCTGGCTACTTAAATACAATGTTTCATTTACCAGAGATCATCTTTTGTAGCTTTCATTATTAGAAGATCTGGATTCTATTTTCTTCTTAAAAGAGAGTTTTTATATAAAACAGGCAGTTTGAGGAATTTTGCTGTTTTCCAAAGTGCAATAGAGTTTGAAGGACTTCTTTTGCTTTACAACGTAGCTCACTGAAACAATGTTTATATTTCTAAACTGGAGAAGACAATGCCCCCCGCCCAGGCACTCTCAGTTTACCCCGGACATCTGCGCTCTCGACTGCTGGTCCCAGCACTGCAGGTCCGGCTACAGGAACTCCACTCACTCCACTGTCCAGCCAGATGTTCGGGCGCTGAGGTCCCGCTGGTACACTCTCCAGCCTTACACCGCTATTCCAAAAGTTATGTCTTAGGTGAACAAATCAGGGCACAACTGAAAATCATTCACTGGTCTATACAGTCACTGGAATCAGTTCAAGTAAATTGGGTCAACATGTAGCCCAAACTGGGTGCAACCGACAAAAAGCCCAACAGGAAATTTGTGCTTGCAATTCGTCATTGTACCCAGTTAAGTAAGTCTTGTAATGAGAGTGGCCCACAGATACTTATTCTGTGACACTGAGAATTCAGTATTTGTCCTGGAGATAAGGTAAGGATGACGGAGAGGAAATTTCAGGCTGCACAAACAGAAAAACTTACAAATTCTGAGAAGCAAAGAAGTAGAAAGGACAAAAAGGAAGAATTTATGAGAATGGAGACAAAGAGTAAATGTTCTTCTAGAACTGGGCTGGAGCAGGCATTTCAGCAAAGGCAGATGTTTCATTTTTAATTTCGGTGAGTCAGGGTATTGCCTTTCCTTGTAACCTTGACACTGCCATTGGATTTTAGCACCATCCCTTAGACTTTGTTATTTTCTGAAAGAATTCCCACCAAGTTCATGCATCAACAGTACAACAAGCTCTCTCTGAAAGTCAAGATGTTTGAAAGACTTGAACAATTAGACCGAAATTCTGTCATTTCTTCCTACTTAGTCTGAAACTCATGCAGCATCTATTAACCTGGAAAAATAACTTAGAAAGATACTATGTAAAAAGAGAAGGTGGTGTAATCACTATCTTTTTAATTTGTATTTGTTTTTCATGAGCTTAAAATAAAAGTAGCAAGAAAGACTCTTTCTATGGTCATCAAGGAATGGTGAGCAGGCCTGTGTGCACAGAGGTGTGATGACCTCTCATTATCACTGAAGATGAGATGGTGGTCACAGCAGACACAGTAAAGGTAAGAACAATCATGTTGAGAATGGGTAAAACTTAGTGAGTGTAATGGCCACTTGATTCTCCTCACCATAAATGATGTTTTGCACTTAATAGCAACAAAGATTGTGAGAAAACTGCAAAAATGTCTTCAACCTTAGCTTGTTTTTTCCAAGGTGTCAGTGAAATCCTATTTACCTAATGCATTTTTTTCCAAGGGTTGAATGAAACATTAACCACAATGCCTAAGGATTTAACAGAGGTTAACTCTAACCAAAACCTCACAAAATTCTCATCATTATTGGTCAATAAATATCTTCCCTTGAAATTTATTTTGAGAATATATTTTCATTTTTGGTTTTAAAGAGAGAATTTGGAAGGTGATATCACACCACTTTGTTTGAGCTCAGTTAATTCTTTTTATGCAATAAAATGATTAGTCCCTGTAGATTTTCTCTAATAACGTCAAAATTTAAACTCAAACTTCTTTGGATACAAAAAGTTTTCAATTTAAGCTTGAAAAAATTAAAACTCAACAACCCATTGTGTACCAAGATGCTGATAACTTCATTAAACAAACTGGAATTTTATAGAAGTAGTTGCAGTTTAAAATAAGAAAAGCAGACCGCTGAAAGTTTCACCTCAGTTACTGGTTGTAAGGCCTTAACAATGTTATACCTTCATTTCTGGGAAAACACCCAACGTGAGCGGTGTCAAACTACAATTGGTCATAGTGCTTTGGCCAACTTGACAGGTGTTTATTTTTCTGAGAGTGCATATCATAGCTCCTTGCCCATTTAGCACCAAGATGGCATCGAAAGGCTGAGGGCAAGTTCATAACAAACTAAAAATACTCTGAGAAGGAATGAGATCTAGATGCATACGTAATTTAAACTAGATACAGTTTGGCAGATGAATAAAACTAGAAGCAGATACAGCAGACAATGCACTTACATAAAACAGTGAAATTTAAAGAATAATTTAATCATATTTAAACTTTCTCAACTTAGAGTTAACCTATGGAGGCCTGGTTTTGTGTCTTCTGGTGGTAGCGTGCTTCAATACTGAGGAGCAGGCCATGTTTTTGTTTAAATCATTCATATATCCCACTTTGTTTGTGTATAAAATAAACTTAATAATGCTTTCCATAAATTTGCTAGCAACACATTTTTCTATCATATATTTTCATTCTGTTAGCCTCAAAAAGATATTGCACATGGTTTAAAAAGTTCAGAATTTGTCTTATCTACGAGCTCAGTCTGATTTATAAAAAGGCTAAATGAACATATGATATTAACTATTTCTGAGATAGTGCATGACTTATAAATATCCGATTATATTTCTAGTCTACCAATTTCTTTCTGTGGACATGTCTAGGAAGTTCATGAGAGGGTGAATTCGAAGGTCATGGAAATGTCAAAGTAACCTGATATATACATATTTTTAAAGCAAATCTTGTACAGAGGGTAGCAACAAGAAAAGGAAAGAAGGTGAAAAGCTCTCACACACATGCATTTTGACTGTTAGGACATTGCAGTTTTTCATTATTTCCAGTAATTCATGGTGACATAATTTCAAGAATCTCAATGTAGGGACAGAAATAACTGAATTGAACTATATTATACAAAATTCTTCAAAGTCTACAATTTTAGCAAATTATTATTTAACTTTCTTTTTGTATCTTCTCTGCATAAATATTATAGATAAAAAGTAATAATACATGTATGCACATTTATTGGTTTTTATTAAATTATTTATCAACTCCAATCTCATCAAGCATAAGTATAAGTACATTCACATTTGTATGGTAAAAGGTAAAACGATAGAAACTATACAAAGATGATAATGTAAAGAGAAAAGGAGAGAAGACAGGTTGATTTTAATTTTGACACGTTCTGTCTATAGTGTAACAAGCTCTATATTCAAAATCATTTGGAATCACAGAATCTTGTGTTAGATGAACTAGATAGTTATGTACAGCTTAATATCATGAGAATGTTACAACATTTAAAAATCTCTAGCTTTGTTTCCTGGTTTGCCACATCAAGCTAGCAGTAATTAGTGTGAGGATAGAAATATTCAGTGCTTTAGCGCCACGACACACAAGAGCAGAGTGCTGGAAGCTGTTTAGGCGATGGCTCCCACCACAGCTGGAGCGCACGAGTATGTGAGGAGGCCCACATGTGCTGTGAAACTGAGAAGCACATTAGTTATATCAAGACACAAACTGTTACAGAACTTCTGAGATAGTATCATTAACGTAACTGTAGAGAAAGAAAACATTATACTTTTGATGAGCAATTACAGTTTTGATTGCTAAAAGAATAAATCTACTTTAGAGATCCCAAGAAGGCAAATTATTCTCAAAAGTGTGAGAAAAAAATCAGGGAAAATATTTAGGATGCTAGATTATAAAAATGGAGAGGTCTTACATTGCTAAAGAGATACTAAGTGAGATGAATGGCTTGTGTGCTGTTTAAAGACTTAATCATCAACTGTTGGGCATCTCTGCGTATCGCTACATTTATGTTTCACAGATGATGAAAATTATTGCCTGAGCAATTTTATATTTATGCCATAAATTACACAGCATAATGTCATGAGAGTTGCCTGATATGTACACATTATTGTACTTCTGTGTATAATTTGAGTCAAAAATAGAGCAAATTGAAACTCTGACTCTCTAAGCTCACTGGAAAATAATTGCAAGAGTCTATGAAAAACAACTAACTGATATTTCACAGAAGTTTCTGACAAGAAGCCATTTCTTTTATTGATAGTATCTAGTGACAAACATTTCTAGTCATTTAAAAAATAATTTCAGTTTAAGCAATTTGTCCACCTTTTATTTTTTAAATTAAAGGAAGCATAGACACAATAAAATACTATGTGCTTATGTCACACAACAGAGAAATATCTGGAGAAAACTTGTATTTATCCACATTTCCATATACCTCACTCCTATTTGTCAGTCTTAAAAGGTTACCTACTACTGAGGGTTTTGAGTTTTTAACATCAAACAATATCCTATGCATTTAAAAATATATACTATATGAGTATATTCATTCCAATTAGTATACTATAGTTTCCTTAAATCTCAAATGGTGTCATCACAGAGCATCAGTTTCTCTGACATGCCTGTACTAACAGCCATGTCTTGTAGTTCTCAATTTATACTATATATATATATATATATATATATGTAGAGAGAGAGAGAGAGAGACAGAGACAGAGAGAGACAGAGAGACAGACAGACAGAGAGAGACAGAGAGAAAGAGAGAGAACTACAATATATTAACAATTTCTTAAGGTTTTAAAAATAACTGTTGCAATAATTCTTGTCTTTATGAGCATTTTTTGGTGTGCCTCATTTCTTATTATTGCAAATTACATTGTAACATACGCATCTTCGCATGTGTGTGAGAGTGTGAATATGTGATTTTTTTTGGTACCAGGAATCAAACTCAGGACCTTGTGCTTGTCAGACAGGCCCTTGTGCTGCTGAACTCTATCCCCAGCCCCAATTTGCCTATTTAGTGCTTACTCAGGACAATTTTCTTGAAGTAGAGTTCAATATGTTTTTCAAATTGTTGTTTTAAAATTAGTACTCTACATGATTTACATCTTTTCTTATGTAAATAACCCCAAATATACTGTAGAGTTTTTATGCTGCTATTCATTTTCAAATGTGATAAACATTTATATTCTTTGCAGCCAAGATTTCTAATCTTATACTCAGTGAGAGGAGAGCTATTCCATGTTGCTGTCATAGAATTCAAATTAGAAATGTATAAAGTTTTGATCAGTTATCTTTTTATTAAATTATCCATAATTATAAGTGCATATGGGATCCACCTATTTTATATTCTCCAAAGGAAAATTATTTATATAATAGCGCTTATTCTGATCGTAAAATGTACACTAATAAATTCCTATAGCCTTATGAGGCACATTAATGTAGACTACCTAGTTAAATATTTATTCATGTCTTAAAGGTCAATTTTAATATTTCAGTTATGATGCTTACACTGCCAAGGAAAAAGTGTATAGGTGCCCTGTTGCATGCCTGAGAAAATATTTTAGACCTGAAAAGATTCAAAAGTGCTCTAATAATGTTTACTATTTATGGTGTTATATATATTTATTTTATTTCTATCTAATTTAAATAGTAGAAACACGAATCCACTGTTTTGTGAGAGTATGCAGTACATTTTCTTATCCGCCTTATTATTAAAAATAACAGTAAAAACTACACCATTTTAATATGAACAAAACTAACACAAATTTGAAAAGAATAGGAGAGTTAAAATTAAGCACAGATAAGGCACTGACATATTTATATACACTGAAATTGTTGCATGGATCTTAAGATGGAACCTTGTGTAACCAGCAGGAGAAAGTGCAAGTTTATCACGTGCTATGTAGTACCCGTATGCACTCAGCGAATCCAGAAGACTTACCTTACCGGGATCGCAGTCGGTGCCATCCATTGGTGGGTCCAGTTTGGTTCTGCACTCTTTCTCGCCTTCCACTCTGCACCACAATCCTGTACAAATAACATGCTGCAAATGGGCAAAACAACCAATGAGGTGGAGGAGCCACAGTTCTGAGATCAGGCCAGTACTTTCTGAGAAACTTATTTTGATAGAACAGCAAAAATATTTTAATAAAAATAAACTTGAGGTACTTTTAATATTAAACATAACTGAAATAGTATGTTTCGTTTCTAGTGATAAGAAGATTGATACTTAACGATGGAAAATTTATGTTATAAAATTAAAGCTTTTAAAATTTCTTTAAACAAAACACAATTGGTTGTGCAGGATTATTTAGATATAACAGAATAATTTAAGCTAAACTAGTATTTACTTTGATATCAACCAGGCTAGAAGTGTAAGTGTCCGCATTTGTGCCTTGAATTCAGTGCCTTCTTTCTGAAAGCCTTTCTGCTTTCTGCTTATTGCCAGGGTTAACACATTCAGCCTTGACCCTTAGCACAACAAAGACTTCTGTAAATCATTATCAGTCACTTTCACCTAAGAATGAATGCATTTTGGATCTTTGGGATAGACTTGAGCTGTAGAAAAATGAGAGGAATTTAAAATATACTCTGAGAAGTAGTAACAAAGAGAATTCCAATAAAATGCAAAAGGGAAGATTGTTAGAAGCCATACTCACAGCTGTTGTCATGGCCTGTCCAGGGACCTACACAGAAAAGGACCTGCTGACCCATTCCTAAAAGCATTCTATCTCTGTAAGATGACTGGGTTTGTCAGAGGCACACAAATATTTTAGTAACAACTGCTAAGTGTCTTCATTTTCTCCTACAGAGAAGTCACTTAGTAGCTGACCAACAGGTTAGTAAATAAACAGGCTATCTTTGAAGGCTGATTCTGGAGGTTGAATTTAAAGCAAACTGAAAATCACTGCAAATCTACTAAACACATTAAGAAGAGTGTATTTATGTTTTACATAGGACTGTCAGAATTTGTAACGACTTGTTATGACTTAAGTATGAAGTGTTCCCAAAGACTCAGGGACTGGCGGCCTGATCCCCAGTGCAGTAATGTTCAGAGATGGGGCCACCAGATCAGGACAGTGCTGACCTTTTCCATGCAGTCATTCACTCAGGAGGTTATAGTTGAGCTGGTCATTAGAAGGCAGAGCCCACTTAAAGAGCTAGGCCAATGGGTGCTACCTTTGGAGGATGCAGACTGTCCCAGGTCTGTTTCTCTCTGGTTCTTTCCTGTTTTGTTTTTCAGCTGTCACGTCATGAACAATTTTGTTCTACCACACTATTCTGCCATGATATTCTGCTTCAACTTTGGCCCATAAAATTGGAGCCAGACCACCACGGACAGAAATCTCTGATATTGGGAGCTGCAATGAATCTTTCCTTCTTTCAGCTGTTTTGGTCACAGGAATTTGGTCACAGCGTATACATGCTGCCTAACACACAACCCTAATACTGAATTTGTCACAATTCCTAGAATATTGTTTTCTTATATCTACTTACTGTAAAATTTAGATTCCTGAGCTGTGAAGTCCCTCATCTCAACAGTCTAAGAGTGATATATTTTACTTCCTCATTTTTACTCCAGTGAAATATATTTTTCTCTGCTTCAAAATATATCATAAACCATATCTTATTATATGTAGGAGATAGTTTGCACTAACTGATGTGGTTTTTCTTTGCACATGCATTTCTCAAAAATCCATCCCGGAATAATTTGAAAGAATCCCCAGCAATACTGTGCCTTTGCAATATGTTACTCCTGAAAGGCCTACAGTTGATCATGAACTTTTGTGCCCGTGCTTGCCTATGAGTTAACACTTCTCTGACCTGAGAATTTTATATCTTAGACAGTTTTTACTTATCAAGATCTTTTTTATCAGAAGTGTTTCATATAGAATCAAATTCTGAATTCCCGCCAAGGCAGAATTGCTTTAATTCTATTCAATAAAGCCTGGCTGTATTGTAACAAAAATTAGTTTAGTCAAGTTCATTAGGTAACCTTTGAATTTTGAAATAAAAACTAAATCTTCCACAGTTATTTTAGAAAAATCCTTGCTTGTTGGACACTGCTGGTGGTCTAAATACTGACACACCACTATCTGCTATTCAGAACAGCAGGTACTCTACTTGATTCTCGCTTGGGGCACTGAAAGCATAAAAAGCAAACTTGGCCGCTTTTCAAGATAATAACAGTTAGGTAGAATAAATCACTCATGAGGAGGTCTCTTCTGTTCTGCAGGTCTAGAGATCTTATGGTAAGTAAATTACAGCCTCAGTCTTAAAAATAACTGGGAGTCTGGATTTCAAACTGAATTGTCAACAGCAAGGCAGAAAAATGCTGAAGAAATTATACAGACTTTTTTCATCTTTAAAAGGTGGATGTCTCCAATGTATAGTATTGGAGCTATGTAATCCCATGCCCTTTCTAAGGGTAGCGTGAGGCCTTAAGTTAGAACAAAACATTCTGTCTGTATTACACAGGCAAGAGTGCCACATATTTTTCAACTTGTTTGGCAAAACCTCTTAACATATCAGTTAAGAAGAAAAGAACTTTAAAACTTAAAATGCCTTGCATGTGAATAGACAACAAAATGCAGAGCACTATGTTTTCATTTTTCTTTCACCCAGAATAAAAAAGTCTCATTAATAGCATGTCATATAGATTGGGATGTTTATGTCAAGTAGGTTTTTAACATGCCGACATGAGTAATCTATATATTTTAATGGAAGATTAACTGTCCATCTATATACATCATAAAATTTATCTGCAAAGATAATCTGTACCTATGTCTTCTTTATACAAATAATACCATTAAGATATTCTGGAATTCACATTAAGATAAAGCAGTCTTAATGGATGTGCCTGTAAGTAACAATCCTTAGACATATAACTCCTTTTTCTTCCAATATATTATCTTCCAAAATACCATTTTAATAACTCCACATTTTATTGCAGATGTAGTTCTACTATGGAATACTGCTTAAATAACCCCTTTCACAGAACACATTATTATCTGAAGCTAAAATTAATTGCTACTCTTTCTATACCTGATCTATAATTAAAATTCTCTCAAGAAAATTGGATTCTCAACTCTCCAGGGAAAAGATGAAGACAGCAGGTTTGTAAATAGAATTTATGACACCCAAACAAGACTGAAATATTTAAAGAATGAAAAATAGTGATTTATCCCACTTTATTAACAGCTGAAGTGAGATAGTGCCTAAGGATAGAAAGTTAGTTTAGATTTAGGCATTTGATTAATGTAATTGAGTATATATTAAGATATTCAGAAACATAATAATATGTTATTTTTGTATGTAGTCACAAAATATGGAATGTAATTTAAAATAGCTGTGTTCACTAGGCCTAATGCTTGAATAAATCAAATGTCTAAGCAATAAATTATTTTCATGCTCAGAAATTCAGATTTTTGTACTTCGGCATTGTTTGGTTTTATTCTTTACTGTAAGAAAGCTTAATAGCATTGTGATTTAAAGTTTTGTTTTGCTTTTTAAGGGGGGTGTGTGGTTTAATTCAAGGGTACTTTTAAAATCTGATAGATAATCCCATTGCCTTTATTTTTCTACTAGTTTTTCTAATTAAATCTAATATTTTTAAGATATAAACTATTCCTGAATAGTTGTGCCTTATATTTGTTTTATTTAAAGTTAGAGTGGATTGCTTTTCATCATGGCTATCTCTGGATTAAATGTATGCTAACCTCTTGTAAAATCAAACTGGGGGGCAAGGAATAAACACAGGATTATTTGCCCAGTGAAGAATTCATAAGTGTGACCACTAAAGATAATTTGAATCTCAAAAAAAAATGACCTAAGCAAGTATTCATCAAAGCAATTTATTTACCAATAGAGAATATTTGGAAAAGTACAGCAAACATCAGTATAATTAGTGAAATGTGGGACATTTTTCTTTAAGACTAGCAATATGGCAATGATGATATCTTGGCACCAATGTGTGTATAAATGCATGATGCATTTAAAGAAGCAAGAGGGGTGAAAAACTGTCAATCTAGTCTCCCAAACTCAGCTAAAATTTCACACATGATGATTAAATAGGAAACAAAAACTGAGTGTTTATCTCTTAACAGTTCTTTCCACAAATACTTCTAACTGGTGTTCTTCAAGAAAAAGCATAGGTGTAGGCAAAGACTTTCCAAGCAGAATCCCAGTTGCACAAAAATTATACCAAGAATAAGCAAATGGAAACATACCAAATTATAAAGCTTCTGCAAAGCAAAGGAAACCACCAAAAGAGTGAAGAGACAGCCCACAGAATGGAAACAATTTTCCAGCTACTCACTGGAAAAAGGACTAATATCTAGGATATTATAAGGAACTCAAACATTACCTAAATTTAGAAACCCAGTCAAAAAATTAGCGTGTGAAATGAACAGATACTTATCAGGTGAAGAAGTACAAACTGGCCATAAATGCATGAGAAAATATTCAGCATCTCTAGCCAATTCAGAACTGCAAATTAAAACAAGACTAAGATTTCATGTCACTCTAGAAAGAAGGATTATATTCAGTAAATAATAGCAAAGGTTGGAGAGGCTGTCAAAGAAAAGGAACCATTCTTCATTGTTGGTAGGAGCGTACAACCCAATACAGAAATCAGTCAGTGTGGAGAGTCTTCAAAAAACTAAAGACAGAAATTTCATTTGACCCAGCTATTTTGGTTAAGTGTCTTCCCGAAAGAGTTAAAGACATAATATTAAAGTGCTACATAAATACAGCAGCACAATTCATAACAGCTAAATCTTGAAAACAGCTTAACTGTCCATCAACCCATGAATGGATAAAGAAAATCTGGTATTGTACACGATAGCATACTACTCCGCAATACAAAAGGAAGACTTGAGACATTTGGAGGAAAATGGATGCACTTTGAGATCATAATGTTAGGTGAAGTAAATCGGACACACAGGCTTAAACACTGCCTGGTTTCCCTTATATGAGAAACCAAATGCATAAATAAAGAACAAAATAGAGCAAAAACAGTAAAGAAATAGCTAAATGTATCTTTTGTATATGGGAAAGAAACCAAAAGACAGAGGGACAGAGAAGAAAGGGAGGGAAACGAGATAAATTCAACAATGGGGGACTGTGAGTCTGTATACATGCACCGAGTCCCGCGAGGAATGTGATGATCATGTACTACAAACATGCGTAACCCTAAACTGAAACGGGTCCGAGAGATGTAGAGAAGGGGAGAGAGAGGAGGAGAGGGGCTCAAAAAAGGAACTAAGAAATGTCCTGTACAGGTCTCAACTCTCCATGATGAATGTACCACAAATGCACCACGAACTATGCAATAATAAAAAATAAAATAAAACGTGAAAAAGCCAAACTTCCAATATGAAAAAAATGCAATTGAATCCATAGTCTCTACAAGAGTCCACAAACTTTTTCTGAAAAGTGTTGAATACTGTACACTTTTGTTTGTTGATTATATGCTCTCTGTGCAACTACTCAACAGAATTATAGTAGGTTGAAAGCAGCCATAAAATATATGTGAACAATAAGGGTTTGCCTATATTCCACTACAACTTTATTTACAAAAACCGGTAGCCACTCTCAGATCAGTTTGTTGATAGCTGATCGGCCATATAAACACACAAATTCCTAGTACACCATTTGAAGTTACTGACATATGAAGAGCCAATAAAATATTCTTTCTTAAAGGAAAAAACAGTTCAACCCTAAGATGTTACATACACTCCAATTTCCATAAAATTTAAAACTGGAATTATAAATGATGCCATTGAGGTAAATGAAGTTGACATGGAATGAATAAGTGATTGACTTTAGATTGAAAAACAATCTTCACATACCATTACTTCTGAAGTATCACGATGTCAAAGTATAGACTCAGTCTTCTAGAATTCTTCATTTCAACCCTAGCCTGAATGCTGGGTTAGATCAGAGTTTTTCAACACACTCTACCTATTTTCATGAATGAAGTAGAACAAGAGCAATATAAAACTGGAGCTTTCCTTGTTAATCTTTTTCAGCCACTACTTGATTCAATCATGTTAGAAGGCTTTCTGCACCTTTATTATGCATGCTGTTCACAGTGCTCCTAGTCCAAACATAAACGTTAGACCTTAAATTTCATGGCTGTCTTTAATGTTAGCACACTTCCTCAAGAATACGGAAATCTTGCAGGGCCACTTCTTACTGCTTCTAGGAAAACATCATTTTTTAACCTCTCTATTCCCAGATGGGCCAAACAGTTTCAGGAAGCTATTACGATGACTTGCTGTATTTGCAGTTGGCTCAGCTACAAGATGCCAGATGGCCTGAAGGCACCAGTTGCTTGGGAGTAAGGAATAAGACCATCCAAGAACTTAGCCATTAATTCTGCAAATGTATGCAGAAGGATGATCTATGATTGCTGGGGGTCAAGATATTTCACAAGCATCTCTGAATCTGTGCCTTTAAACATTGTGCAGATGGAAGTTGTTATCCTTCTAAGAGTAAATTCATATTGTTAACTGGATCAGGGTTGTGTAATGTTGGAATCTCTAGTGCTTATGTTTAAATATCTGTTTATAAGTAGAGAAGAGAAATATCTAATTCCAATGCTATGGTCTAAAAACAACTGTCATATTGAGAGTCATATTTTTTTCTCAGTGCACATTGGAGACTACAGAGAGCTCACATGCCATGGATCTTGCTATCTAGTTATTACTGATTGGAAGTGGATGGCCATGGGGTATCTGATTAAGCTATGTATAAGCTGTGAAGCAAATTGCTTGCTTTTACAGGTTGAATTTTAAGTGGCTGTTGTGTTAATAATCTAGGTTTTGTTCCTGTTGTGTTAATATGCAATATATCTGAAAATCAAGTATTCATATAAGTGAGAATTTAGTATCAACCCCCCATCATTCAATTAATTTTCTTAATCATTCAAAAATATTCAGTAGAAATTTATTTAAATGCCAGAGATACTGAGATAATAGGGAGCAACAACTCCTGTGATCTTAGGGAGATGAGTTTCTAGGAGATTTTGTTCTGTATAGAGCTTAGATGACAGATGGTCAGGCATAGCAACTTCACAGGGACTCACTCAACACTCTATATTTGTGTGGCCTGACAAACAGTAATCTTTAATCTTTGACTTAACTGTTTCACCTTATATTTTTAAATTATACCACCTGATAATTAGTATGCATTAAGGTACTTCCAGGTAGCTTCAAATGATAATATGCTAAACACTCTGGAAACAACTATCAAAGCTCTATCACCAGAGTTCATATTTCACTGCATTTCCTGTTTTGGAACAGGTGGTAATATTCTTTTTGCAAAACATCTTCTCAGCCTCTAGACCTTAATTTATCTCAATTATATCTCTAATTTAATAGACTTCTTCAAAGTTGTATTTGTTGCTTTCTCCTATCTTTTCAAAGTCTAAATATTGAAATGCCCTAGGTTTTATTCTTCAATCATTTCTCTATCCTAATTTACTTTCTAGGGTTATCATGTCCTCAATACCACTTAGTTGATAATAAATAAATAAACATCTCTCCCAGACTCACTTATATCTCTGCTTGGGTCTCTCATGAACATTTTAAACTTAAAACATGACCAAATTTGCCTTCTAGGCTATTTTGATTTCTGTTTCCTTTTGCTATATTCCTGCCAAGATAAATGCATAGCTTGCTGTATCAATTTCCTCCGGTCTATAAATAAATTCCCCTGTCTGGCAAGAGCAAGTTCTTAAGTTTGATTCCCATATATATAAACAAATGCTGCCATCTCTAAGAGGCCTTCTCAGGTCATTCTACATAAAATAACACCATCTTCAGGAGCCTGTCCCCTAGAACTCCTTCTCACCTGAGATTGTATTTCTCCTTAATAGTTATTACCAACTGACCCATCATACACACAGATACACACACACACACACACACACACACACACACACACACATATGCACACACGCACTGCTAACCAACAAATTCTATGAGGAAAGTAAATGCCATGACGGTGGGTACTTTGTGATCAATTGTATTATTAGTATATACAGTGCCCAGAAAGACTGACTTTAAATAATTTCATTATGTCTTTATCTGTCTGTGTGTCTGAGTCCTATACTTTGTATTTGGCACTGATTTGAATAGGAATATAAGATTTGAGAGAAAAAATATTTGTAGATATGTAACATCTAAACTTTATTTTCAAAACATCTAATTTAAAGCAAGACAACTGAAACATATATTTTTCAAAAACCCAGTAAACATTTCAAAAACAAAAAAAAGTAAGTTTAGATGAATTTGTAAAAGATAACAAAATATATGGACCAAATGGTTTAGAAGAACAGAAAAAGTAATCGGTGGAGATACTTTTAAACCCTGATGGTATATATGTTATAGGAGACAATAAGAATTCAGTTTAAACATAGAATTTGATCCAAGGTTCTTCCCAAACAGCAGACAGTACATTAGAGAAAATCTGAATTGTATTATGGGGCGGGGAAGCACCTCCAACATGCCTTCTTAACATGTTAAGACTTTGGAAGTGTTATTTGACTTTTCTAGGCCTCAAATTGCTGACCAATATAATAGGACTTGATAATAACTATGTTGTATACTCATTATAAGAATGAAGTTAAAACACAAACACAAATAACAAGTGCGGCAGATACTTACAGTTCAAATATTGAGGAATGTCCCCAGTAAAATTTAGCTAAGTATAATATGATACATTATTAAAAATATTTTTTAAAAAAGTATTTAAAAGTAGTTATTAGAGTTTGTTCTGTGCTGCTCTAGCAAGATGCATGAGACTTGAGTAACTTACAATGAACAGAAATGTACCGGCTCCCGGCTCTGAAGATAAGTCCTTCAGGAGACAGATGCTGGCATCTGGAAAGGGGCTTCCTGTTGCATCATCACAAAACAGAAAGCAAGGGGCCAAAAGAAGAGAGGAGGGGACTACACCTGCCTTTGGAAAACAGCACCAACCCCCCTATGTGAATGAAGCCCTAGTGACTTAGTCACCTCTTAAACATCCTATTTCTTTGTACTGTCATAATAATAAATTCCAACATGAGATTTCAAGGGGACAGACATCAAAAACAGCAATAGAGATTATTGAAAATACTGAGAAATTTTCAGCAATGACATTTGCAATTGATCATTTGTTGAATTTCTCTAACACTTGAGGAACTTTATAAAACCTCAACTTTTCCATTTACCAGCTCCATCGATTCTCTACACAAATACCACTTTCTCTAGGGGGCCTTCCCGTAGATGGAAACTTTGCATAAACTGAAACTCTCTCTGAAATAATACTCCTAAAAAGGCACATACAGTTTAGTCTGTTATCACACAATGTTAATTTCGGCATATAAAAATTCTGTTTACAAACTCAACTCTGCAGACTTCAAAAAATTCATCATACCATCAATATTTAAGAGAAAAGATTGCTCCTGGCATTGTGGCACACACTGTAATTGTGGCTACTGAGAAAGCTGAGGCAGACGGATCACAAACTCAAGGCCAACCCAGGTAACACAGACTATGACACAGAATACAATTCTAAAAATGGCTTGAGCACGTAGCTTCAGGATAGAGTGCTTGCCTCTAGTTTGCAAGGACGTGGATTTATCATCAGTACTGCTAAATAAGGAAAGAATGATAAAGAAGAGGAGGACGCAGAGCAGGAGAAGGAGAAGCAGAAGCAAGAAAAGAAGGTGAGGAGGAAGAAGAAGGGAAGGAGGAAAAGCAGGAGGAGGGTGACAAGGGTGATAATGGGTGATAATGAGGAGGAGGAGAAAAAGAAGAGGAAGAGAAATATTATGATCAAAATTTTAATAGTCTAAACATCTGGAGGTAAGATCAGACTAAAGAGATTGAGTAGCTGAGATCAGAGAGGAGTTGGGACCAGATCTGAAGCTACCTACTGTCTTCATTGCCACCAATGATATTGAATTATGAGGGTCAACGTATGTTTTACGCACAAACCATTGGGAATGAGGTCCCAATAACATATTTACACTAATGATGTTGAAACTGCACTCTTACCAGATGAGTGTCACAGACTATAGAGCTTTGCACATGTGAATTTCAAGTAGTTCCACCCCCTTCACACATCCACTCAATGCTACATGAAATAGTTGCTGAAGGCTTACTCTGTGCCAGTCAAGGGCTAGATTCTCAAGAAATACATTCTGACTACCTGGATCTTACACAAGTGTATGTGGGATTGATAAAAGCCAAATAATAAATTAACACTTTTGATAAGAGCTACACAGTTTTGAGCAAAAAATAAAACATGCCATAATGACCTATGCTCTGTTCTTTATAAGGAATTTTTAATCATGTCCATTTACCCAAACAGCATGTCTTTCAACAAAGCCAATCACCTTGAAGCAGTTACAAACTTCCAAGGGGTGACTAAGAGCTACTGGATGTACTCATTCATCTTGGTCTCAGCATGACTGCCAGTTTATCACAGAAGTACAAAATGTGTGCATGTGTGTGTTTTGAGAAAGGGTGGGAGGGATGGAGAGCAGGGAGAGAAAAGAAAGAAGGAAGGGTAAGCACAACTAACATTCTCACACCAACCAAGAGGGTTGTTTTTCTTTATCTTTAGATGCTAGTTCTGATATGACTGCTTTTGGAGAAATTACTGGCCATGGTACATTGACTCTTCTGTAGTTCATTGAGAGACGTACTCACTAGCTTTTGTTGCTATACAACATGCTTTTAAACCTGTGTTGTCAAAGTTGAAAGATACAGCTCTTCTTCCACCACTGTATGTCTGTACATCATTGCCAGTGCATTTTCACCCAGTGACAATGTAGGACAGTATGAGATTTAAAATAGAAGCACTCATCTCACAAAACATACTTTCCTGACTTCTGTGCAATTTTTAAAATGTATTTTAAAAAATAAAAAAGGAAAGCATATTAACAAACAGACACCCATTTACAAAACAGAATAAGAACAATACAAGCAATACAGAGTTACAGACAAAGTGGGTAGGAAATTATTGCTGGTTGTTGTATTATGTATTGATATCTTCAAAGTGATTTCTCAGGAGAACAAATATAGACATGCAGAATTGATCAAATGATTAATCATTAACTGATCCTTTCAGTAAAGAGATAGAAGTCAGTAGTACAACTATGCTGACTATCCTGTATTTACATATGTGCATATGTAAATTTTGAAGTCAAGTTGATGAGTTCTTTTATATTGGCTTTGATCAGATGTTCATGCCTTATTTCTATCACTTCCCAAGTATAATGGATAAATGTACAAAATTCTTCTTAGAAAAGTCTTCAAAGGATTTTGGTACTTGTGACCCACAAACTCTAAAAATTATCTTTCCCTCCCATAATGAATATTTATAAACAATAAATATGAATAATTAAAATATCTCCTCAGGCTATGATTCTTACCTGCATTTCTTGACAAAAGGAGGCCAAAGGCCCAAAGAGAATCTGACATTGTTCATCTGCTGTGTATATGATCCCTGGCAGCTTGGAGGGAACCATGACAGAATTGAAACTCTGTGGACTTGTCTGTAGCAAGCAGTTACTAGCCTTTGACCTGGAACAAGCATATATGTCTAAAGGTTTTGAATTTATTGTAAAAATTGATATTAGCACAGAAATAAGAAACATTTTCAAAATATAAGAATTTCACTTCATTTCTGTTTTCTGCAAAAGTTTATCACTTTTACTATTTTTAGAAGCTGTTGTATTGAAACTGTTCTCAGAGAAATTATCCCACATCTGGAAATACTTAGTTTTAACTATGTAAAATAAGCCTAATAAAAAGTAATAATGCTATGCAAATTAACAATTTTTAAATTTATAAATCCTAGTCATATATATTCATCAGCTAATCTATATAAAACTATGTGTGCATATTGTTTTGTGCATTTACACAGCATAGAAGCTCAGACTTATGGAAAAACTTGCCCCAAAGCCATGCATGAAGGTGGCTGTAATATGAGGAGCTATATTTGGGGATTTAAAGTAATTATTCCCAAATGAGTATTAATAGTGTGAATATTTTTGTAGTTGATATAATACAACTTCCATTTATGAAGTGACATTTAATTTTATTACAGCCCTGATCCACATGAATACAGCCATACATAGTGTTGCCTGCTCCTGGAAGTATTTTCATTAGTCTCTACTGAAGTAGCTGCAGATGGTATATTCAAATCATTACATAGGCACAATGCTGCACTCCAGAGACTGCCGTGACAAAGAGTATGCACAGATATATTGCACATATTTCAGGATGTAGTTATGATAATGTCATAGACATTATGTTTTAGTAGACTTTAATATCCATTTAATAGAAAAAAACATGTTTGCCAATTTAAAAAGCATGGAAAAATGAAAGAGGTTCATCTTTGTACTGAATTTAGCTAGTTAGATGCTCCTACATTTCTTATTTTTCCTTTTAGAGCCCTTAAAACTCTCTTTATTTTACACAACATGTACTATTTCAGATGCCCCTCTGCATATCACAGAGATAAGTAAAAACAAGGGTTTTATAAGGGAAATTAGAACAACAGCAATATTTCTCATTACTGTTTCCAAGCAGTTATAAGCTAAGTATTAGTGTTGAACATGTAAAAGAAGAGAATTGAGATCAATTATAATGGTGAAAATTAGATATTAATGAAAAAAGTATTTAGAGTTTAGAAGCACCATAATGGAAAGTTGGTAACTTTGTTAAAGAGGCACTTTGTGATCATGTAGATGTATTGGGTGGTGAGCACAGAGCATCTTACCACTGAGAAACACTAAAGGCATAAAGTCCATGGCAGATATTCTTTATCCTTAGGACGTTTTAAACCTTACCCATCACCTTGCCCATCTTTTTATTTTAAAATGTGGGCACTAAAAGCAGATGAGTTAACCAACGTGTCCCAGTTCACACCATGAGTTACCAGAAGAGCCAAGAGTAGGGTCTCAGCCCTTGGTTTCCACTTCGGGGCCCCCTCCCCTTTGTCAGAGTGCATCGCCTGGTTGGCAGAAAAGGTAAAACTACAAACACATTCACAATGCGGCCACAACAGGTACTCTCGGCAAATACCTGAGAAACCGTTCCAGATCCTCTCGGCTGCATGAGGACCACGAAACCTCGCCAAGGTGCTGGCCTTTAATCCATTCTCCAGACATGATGTGCAGCCCGTCCGCACACGGTGGGTGGTCGTTGTCGTGGTTAATACCCATGCTGATTCAGTGTGCGATTAAAGAAAGATTTATATTAATAAACGCCGCTCTTAAACTTTTCATTATTGTAATGAAAATAAGTTTAAAAAAAGAAAGAGATTTGTTTTAATTAGTTTTAAAATAAAGGTAGATTTCTTATTATATTTTATACTTTTTTTTACCCTCATTTAAGGTGTATATTTTTATTATTTAAAGCACATTTCCTCAGTCTACCAACAAAACGCATGTTTAGGTCACCTACAGCAAAATATCTATGAAATTTTGCCATAGTAGTGTACTATATATGAAACACAGACCAATAAGTAGCTACACAAATACACTAGTTCTTGCGCTTGCCCGAATCAGTTTTTTTCACAAAATTTCTGAAACTACATTAAAGTATTGACCTTTTAGTATGTTCTCTCTATGTACTTCATTACACCATCATCTTCTACCCACCTCAAGTAGCACCAACTGTCCCTGGGAAAACTTTCACCTTCTCCGCTGTGTTGATCTCTTCCAGTGAGTCATGAATCGGATGACTTCAGTTAGATTCTGTTCTGAAAATCTGACTTATCTCTAAATGGATATTCAAGAAGCCCCTTAAATTCAATATGTCTAAAGACTGACTGCCTTACCATCTCTCTCAAATCTTTCATATTTTTTTTTTTTTGTGTGTGTGTGTGTGTGTACATGCATGCATACCCGTGCGCACACGTGTGCATGTGATTTTGCTAATCACTTCCAAATAAAGAATCTTCAGGTCATTATTTGTTTCTTCTCCCATATGACTGTCCAAGCTATTTTATCTACTGTGTGTTAGGGGCAAACCATGCCAATTTTATTTTCTAAATATTTTTCTCAGTGGTTACCACTTTTCTATTGTAATTGCCATTGTTAAAGAGGAGTATAAGATATTAAATATCATTGACAATTATTATGGTATTTTAAACATGTACTTTTAGTGTTTACCTACAGTATCCTTCTCCCCCTTCACCCTGTCTCACTGTGAGTTACTACAGTAAGATTGGACTCTGCTATCCCTTCACTTTCTCATTCCTTTGTAGCAATAGTTTAATAATTTGTCACATGGCCCCTCCATCTCAATTCCATGTCATTTATTGCGTTGTCTCTTCAGCAATACCACATAACGTGTAATTTTCCAATTATCTGTTTTTCATTCTCTTATAATTAATTGTTATTTTTCACTGCTTATATATTCTATACCATGCAGTGGCTTTAAAACCTTGTACACAATTCTAGGTGAAAGGAAGGTAAAAGTATACACTATGTTGATGAAACGGGACTTGTGTAAAAATCATAGAATGACAAACTAGAAAGTGAAAATATCTGAACTGAAGTGGCTGACTCCAGAACTCGTGGGATCAACCATAGCACTTCAATCCTCTGCTTTTTCTATTTCCTACCAAGCATCTTGTCCAAAGGGGCTTCTTTGCCTGAAGAAATTCTACTTGATCATCAAAATCAACGCAGTTCACTTCAGATAAGCTTTATTCTTCATTAGCTCCACACCTCATCTGTTCTTACTACAGAAATTTTTTTCACCATAGAATTATGGAAACACTAGTAAGGTGTTTTCTACATTTAGCATGCATTTTTACTTTTGATTAGTTCTCCAAATTCTTGAAGACAGGGACTTCTTCAAATCTCTAAGAGCCTTACATAGAGCAATCATACTCTGTATAACCTATGTTCAAAAGATGAATCATGCCATCCTGGAGAAACATTTCTATTTCAGAAAAATTCATGTAACCTCCCATTCTCACCATGAGGCTATCAAAACAGTCGTTCATGAGTGAGGACATAATGCTCAAAAGGCAGAAAGAAGGTTTTCACATGTGAAGAGTGAGATGTGAGCAGAAGAGTCCAATACCCCATTTCTCCTGTTATGATCTAGAAGCTGATCAGTAAAATTGTCTTTAATAACTGATTATTTACAAAAATATTTACAGTATATTTTAAAACAGATTAAACTAATTGTTATCAAGATTACTAAGGGAATTCACAACTAGAATAGTGTGTAGGGTTGTTTTTCCAAATCCAAATAAAAATGTTAAGTCTATCCAATTTCATTTTCATTAAGGTAAATCAAATTTGTTATGACAATATATTTGTTTTTAAAAGAAGAAAATAATAGGAGAGTAGTCAACAAATTACATCCATATCATGAATGATTACTAAGTGACTGCTATTTTGCTAACTTTGACCATGAAAATTCTAATGTAAATAAAATAAAAAATGCTTTATTGGAAACAGCTATTTACTTTTAACTTTAGAAAAATTCACTTGTGAATCATATTCTGATTTCCAACTGTAATTAAGTGTTTTGAAATAGTCTGTTTCAACACATATTGTGACAATACCTGACATAGAACATATGAAGACTTTGAAAATAAGCAGGGACTGTTGGAAATTACATGGAATACACAATGAGTTCAACTAATGGAATATCGGTGAAAGGAAGAAAAGATATTGAAGTTAAGCAACATTTTAATCTCTGTATCGTTCCTTCCATAGGAAAAGAAAACATTTAATAATACATATATGAACATGTATTCTGCTCATTTGTGAAATACACTTTCCAGATTGTATTTTCTGAAGACATCACAGGATGATGGAAAGTGCCTGAAACATAGGAGGGAATCTTCAGTGCTTCTTCATATAGGTGCAGTAAATTGGAGATTTCATTGTACCAGTCTAATTTGTCACAACACACAGAAAGATAAACTTATCATTATGGTTACATTGTTGAATTTACTTTATTTCATGAATGATCAGTTAAAAGATAAAAAAATGGCACAAGTGACTTTGCTTAGGTATTAAGTGACACTATGGGACAATGTCACAAGCTGATACGGATGGGTTATTGTATATCTAACCATTGTGCTGTGATGCAGCCCAGGGCAGAATCATCTTCTCATCTTCTGCTGTTATTCTGGCTGCTGTGACTGACCTGTTAATTAATGACCTCTTGCCATGTGCCTCATGCTTAACTCTCCCATTATGGTGTTGCAGTTTCAAACTATGCATCAGTGATATTACTTTTGAAACAACTGGAACTGCAGTTTTTTGAGAAGCATAAAACTTCCTAAATAATACATCCATTTGAGAGAAAAAGAAGCTCTGTTTCCAAGATTTAGCAATTTGAATGTTACCCAAAAGGGTGTAACATGATTTTCCAGATTGGAAAGACTATAACCTCTCATCCAGATGATCATTTTCCTTTTGGGATCCTGATTTTCATGTAAGAAATTAGCTTTAGCCACAGAGAAATCTGGTGCTTCAAACATTGTTTACTATTAGTTAAATTTTCCTAAAGCTATTTAACTTGTAACAGAAGAGATTATATCAAATTAGGACAAGGCTTTCTTCTCCTTTTCTTTTCTTTTTTTTTTTTTTTTTGTTGTCCTTTTTAAAGAACACATCTGGAATTACCAGGAGACACTGCTAAATCCTGATCCTTACAGCTTTGAAATAAAACAATAAATTGCGAACATTTATCTGTGCCAGTCAGGGTGTTAGTCATTTAAAATGATATCATTTCATCCTCACCATACTCCCATGATGTTTCCATTATAAGGAGTTCTATTTCACAGATGAGGAAGGCTCTTAGATTAATGTGACCCAGACCCACGCAGTTTGATGCTCAGACAGATCTCTGTACCACCCCAATAGTGTTACTCTTTTTGGATCAATCTCCCTCTCCACTGTTTCTGAATAATTCACTGTTTTGTGAATAATTTTAAATGCTTCTGCTGTTTTCACAGAAACATGTCTCTCTCTATACAGCTCTGTAATCAAGTAGCATGCGTTGTGTGGAAAACAGTTTTGAGGTAAGACACTAGCAACACCTCTCTTCACACTGTGAAACTGGAGTATATTTTAATAATCTCAGTTTAAATTCATTTTGAGAAAAAGCCTTGGGCAAATAAACTCTCCACTAACATTGTACATGGTTGTCAAGTCAACTGAGAAAATATTTTTATCTTATAAAACTTCTCAACTTATTTAAAAGTCCCTGCCAGGAAGTTTTGTGATATCCTGCGGAAAGCTGAGAACCATTTGGATTTTGAAGATGGTCCCTTTTGATGTTTAAAGAGTCAGGGAACATTTATGGATTCACTCACATTTTTTGGACAATTTGGAAAGGATCTAATCTATAAACAGTAATATTTTAAAAGTGGAGTCTTTTTTAGCTGACTACATAGAACTTTTCATAACATAATGTTTCCCACTAAAAGTCATACATTATGTGAAAAAATTAATAAAAGAAAGAAACTATCACAATGTGTATCTAAAAGTGGATTGTATTTCCACAGAATGACATTTCATATATTTAATTTCATATATTTCAGTGAGTATATCTGATTTGATATAAATCACATCTGTGTATTGTCAAAAAGATTGATAATTATGATATTTTTACATATCATATTTCTTTTGTATTTAAACTTAAATGTATGCACAAAAATGAAATATATATTTCTATTAGTACATCAAAAGGCTACAAAAAGAAAGTCATCAACAAGCTAAAAAATGATAGTTATAAAAAAAAAAACCCAGAGGTACCGAGCGTGATTTATTTTTACTATACTTTGCAGTGTAGACCACATTTGTCTTGCTGATGGTTTCAACTGCTCTGTTATCACAAAGTCTGTCTGCTGGACTTTCCAGTCCTCAGCTCATCTGATTTTAATGAATGTGATTCTTATGAATATGAATATTTCATATTCTTATGAATATGTTAACATTCTATGCAAAAATATTTAAATTTTTCTTGGAAGTAGAAATACTCAAAATGTGAGTAAGGACATTTACACGAGGATCATGGGGCATGCTGATGGTGAGAATGCGTGGGCCTCATCTCCACCTGACTGAAGGGAAAGGTTTGAGGATAAGAACTAAGAATCTGCCCTATCTAGATGATTGTTATTTACTGAAAATTCTGAGAACTAGCAAGTTATCCCATTTTCCAAGCCATCTGCAAACTGAGTTCAATCCGATTTTATCTGGAACAATTAATTCTAGCCTAAACTTTTGTATAGTTCATTCCTATTAGAATACCTTTCCCCATTAATTGCCATTTACAAGTCAAACTCAAACTTAAAGCCATTCTTCCTCTATAAAAGCATATTCAATAAATTGTATCCATGTTTCTGACTACCCTTAACTTCTGTGCCCTTAAAATACTTAGTAATTTGGATATAATAGACTGCTTTATGTTTCTGGTGAATTGTGAGTAATATCTGTCAACGACCATTACCCAAGATATGAGCATTCAACAAACAAAATTACCATTTAAAATTTTTCAATTATTTAATTCATTATCTGTATAACTGGATATCTACTAATTTCCCTCTGATATATAATTATAGAAGCAATTAAATATCCCATAATTAGAAAGAAAATAGAAAATAACTTGTTCTCTTGTCATTTTAGAAAAACCATAAGCCTAAAAAGTTCACAGATGACTTGCTAAAAACGATTGCTTGTCATACTGTAGGTCACACATTTGCCAAAACACATTACAAAAATGCAAACAGAAAGCCAATTCTTACAAGAGCGTTTATTAACTGAGTGACCTTTTTCCAACTTCCACCTACTCACTGTGACATCCAAACCTACATTTGGAGAGAATCTGATATGGGGCAGAGGCCACATCTACACTGGCAAAAGTCTCATTATGGTAATTAACTTGGATGAAGTGTTTTTTTTGTAAAGCTGAACAGAGTACCAAATATAAAAGCTAGTGTTGGTATTCTACAAGAGACTTCAAGATACATAAACTTCTGAAAATCTGGGTAAGAACCACTGAAAACTATGAAATCCCTCCAAGGATTAACAGAGAGATATAAGGCTAATGAAGACTGAAAATCTCCTATGACATTATAAAATAACTACAGTGCAACTACTTATTGTTTTTTGTCTGTGTGCATTTTTTTAATTTAAAGAGAATAATAAAAAAGAATAATAGCAAAATACCAACAACAGACAACAACAAAACAAAGCAAAAACAATACAAATGGTATATGGTTTCAGAACAAAATGATAGGAATTAACTGTTGGGGACCTCTACAAAGGGGCTCTGAGCAGGATTTAATATTAACCAATTGGCTTTCCGTGTTTACTTGTGAGTTGTCTGAAGCTTAGGCACCTTGTCTGAAGATAGGTAGTAGGCTCATAGTAAGTAAACCTCTGTGAGTCACTGCTCACCCTGAGGCCTGTGCTGGTCTATGAGACTGTGACACCTCAAAGGACAAGATAAAGCCACCGCTGAGCATGTCGGGCTCCACCCCAACTAACTTAAAGGAGAGTGTAGCTGCAGGCATCTCACTCATGCTGTGAAGGCCTGCCTGGAGATGACATAGTTCTCCTAAATTAACATAATGCATTACGTGGAGAATACTTGCCCAGATTCCCGCCTTTTCTTGAGTAGCCTCCTCCTTTGTCTGAAAACTAAATAAATACGTGCTGCCCAGAGAAGTCTTTGGCTAAACTCAGAGAAACTGTAAAAGAGCTAGCCCCTCCTGGAGCCCTGAAATCATTTCCACTGTCTCATTTATTTAAGCCTTCACCATGCACTCGCTTGGGAGATCGTGGGCCTGATCACCCCACGATGACTAAGGATTATTTAACCCAGTAATTAACAATGGCTGTTATGGTATATATTGTCATCTCCAACAGAGTTGCTCAGATTTTTGTTATTATTCATTCACTTTCTAGTATGTGCCAACCACTGAACCAAGATATTAGAGTATCACTCATCCAAATAATGAAATTTGCAAGAAAATGCAATCCGCATTTTAGGAATGAAAAAAATAAGTACAGATATATTGATTTGTCCAAAATACATTTTTTCAGAAGCTGGCGGGAATTCAAGCCCCAGGCTCTATGTCTTGCTGCACTTTCCCTCTTAGTGACCCACCGAAATAGTTCATAATTAGCCAAGGAATGGGTCTCCAGAGGAACACACTGGTGACATCGTAGAATTCTAAACAGCACAATGTGGTGGCAGTAGGTTTGCATATGGCCACTATTAATTTTAATGGGTTAGTAAAACTAATTATAGGAAAATCTATTTTGAACATGTTCAGGAGCAAGAGACTTTTAGAATAGTTTTTGTCTATTAGAGCAATTCATTTTCATTTCATCTATTTCCCATTATAAAGTCCTTTATCTTGATTATTTGCTTACTTCTTACTGGTTATCTATTCTCCTTCAGAGTACATGCTTTCTTCCTTATAACAGATATACTACCATACACTATTGAAGAATATATGACCAAAATTGTACTGCCTTTTAAAAGTTACTCCAACAAACTAGGAGAAATTAACAAAATCTGTGTGTGTTTGGATGCCTCCTGGGGCACATGCAGCTTCCTAATGAATTGGTAGAATTTTATTTTATTCATTTTCCCCAGCATTACTGAGGTATGATTGATAAATAAAAATTGTAACATCAGGTGTATGAAGTGATGCTTCAACATGTACACATGTAAACTAATTATTCCAATCAAACTAAAAAGCACATCCATCAGCTAACATAGTACTCTTTGTGGTGAGGCCACTTGAGACCCACTGTCTTAGAAACTTTCGAGTATACAGTACATTAGCAGTACCCACAATCACTATGCTGTCCACTAGGTTGTCAGTACTTTTTCATTTTATAACTGAAGATTATATGCTTTGACAGATATCTATCCTTCTCTATTTCCCCAGCCCTTGGCAGCTACTATAGTCCTCTTTTATTAGGAATTCACCTTATTGTCTTTTTAGACTCCACATATAAGTGAGATCATGAAGTGCAGTACTTATCTTTCTTTCTATGACTTATTTCATTAAGTACAATCTCCTCAAATTTCATCTATTTTGTCACCAGTAGCAAGGTGTCCTTCTTTTTAAAGACTAACATTCTATTGTGTGTTGCACTCATTTGCCTGTCAAAAGAAATATAGATTATTTTCATGTCTTGGTTATGGTTATTGTGAATCAGCTGAATTATAAATTAATTATAAATTAATTAGTCCTATTGCTAAAACTGCTAGATTTACCCTTTCCATGACTATAGTACTTGCATTAAGTATTTGAATGGGCTACAAAGAAGATTTGCCATAACTAAAATATTGTTAAACTAGTGTATTTTCATGTTTTATTTTAAATACAAATTCCAAACATCATCAGGTATAGAAAAAGGAAAAAGTATTTTCCCATGTTTGTATTTGCATAGCTGTCAAACCTTAACTTCTTTTATTTATTGAAGGCAATTACATTTCTTGATCCAAATTAATTATTCTTGGGATGAGAATATAGCTCAGCCCCTGCCTTGCAAGCTTGAGGTCATGAGTTCAATTCTTGGTATCAAAAAAAAAAAAACAAATTAAAAATAAACCTACCAAATTAATTATTCTTCTCTACTTCTTGAACTCAGCTGCATTCTATTTTAGATCGCAAGCCATCTGTCTCTCAAATAAGTATCAATAGAACAGACTCATCACTGTAGTTTATATGTAGATGTTCCCTGAAAGCCTCATGCACTCATAGGTGGGACTTTTGGCAGGTGAATGGATCATGGGGGTGTGATATTCACCACTTATGACTTTATAGCTTATTGTGATATTGTGTGGTGAAGCCTTATCAGAGGAGGACAGATGTCCTCTTCCCTGTTTCCTTCATCTATTTCACTGCTTTTCACTGCCATGCTATGAGCAATTCTTCCCTGCCATACCCCTCTGCCATGCCACACTGCCCTGGACTGAAACCTCTATCAACTATGAGATAAAATAACATTTCCTCCTTCAAGTTGTAGGTGTTGGGTGTTGTGTCCCAGTAAGAAGAATGTAACTAAGAGTTTCATTCATGTAATAAATGTTTAAGTACCTGTAAAGCATAATGCACTCCAACTTGGTGCTGTGGATTAAAAATATATTAGATATTAATCCTGTTTTTTTGTCCAGTTGGAGATATATATATATATGTGTGTATGTGTGTGTGTGTGTGTGTGTGTGTGTATATATATATTCATTAGAAATTGACACATACTATAAATAATCATACATGAAAGTGATACTTGCAATAAACTATACAAGGGAGTTAAAAGAGGAAATGTATTTTCAGTTAAACTTTCAGGTTTAATTTATAAAAGGAGATGGCATTTGTCTTAGTCAATGACATGTAAAACTGGAATAGATATAAGTCAGTAGGGAAGAGAGCTAGGATAAATAGTAAACTTATGAATAAAGGTATGATGTTTGGAATTACTGTTCCTTTGTAACGACTAAAATCGAAAAGTTGATTATAGTGTTAGAAAAATAGATTATGATCACTCTAAAACTGATGAATCTAAAGCTAAGGAATTCAGAGTTCATTCTTTTAAGTGGTAAAAAGCAATACAAATTTTCTTAACTGGAAATCCTGACCAAGATTTGGGAAGCAGAATCTTGCTAATGTGTGATATCAATTAGAAATATGTGGTACTAAGGCAAGAAGGCCAATGCGGTGAGGTTTGGCATAGTCCAAGTCCAGAGGAATAACAGGAGAAGGAGCGGATGGAAGGGGTTCAGTTCCTATTTAAGGTGAAGAATAGATAGAATTTGGCAGCTAATTATGGGAAGGACTAAGAAGAGAAAGCGTTAAAGATGTTCCAGACATCTCAAGCAAGGTCTGGTAGCAATTTTGGTGGCGATAATAGCAATGCACATGTCTGACAAACCAGTTTAGAATTTATCCCTGCATGCTCTCAAGTCTATCCAGAGAATATGTGCAAATCTCACTAATTCCAAAGGCTTACTAATCACAAGTTGTCAGTATGATTGATACTCTGACAACCCATACATTAGCAATTGCCCAAAATATTTATTCTCTTAGGGAACCAACTTCACATAGATATGTATAGGCCTCCCCAGTCCTTCAGGTTCTGAAGAATCTCCTGAATCAGAAGGAACTAGGTGGAGAAGTCAGGTCTCTATATCCCAGAGTCTAGTAATGATATATGTTACTCCTTTTTCCTGGCACAGAAAACAAAACAAAAAATGCATTTCTGACCATATCACTAAATACTCCACGTTTTTATCATGATATATGTACTACCTTCCCGTAATGCAAGAAATTTCACACAGATCAACATCTTTATTAAATAGACAGTCTTGTTATCATAAAATATTCTCAACCATTAAATAAATGATATATGTTTAATGCAGTCTTTTTAACTTGTACAAGTATAGACCTCTGCAAGGGCATTTGAAAATTATTTTTGACACTGTTACAAGTATAAATTATAATAAGTGTGCTAAAGAAAACTACAGTGACAGTAAGATATACTGATTTTAATCAAGTAATTTTGTCCCCAACTTTATGTTTATAGTATTATCCTAAGAATACAATCCATCTTAAAAGAACACCTTTAAAATTAGAAGAAAGTCGGGCTGGGGATTCAGCTCAGTGGCAGAAGTGCCTGCCTGGCAACTGCAAGGTCCTGTGTTTGATCTCCAGTACCGCAAAATAAATAAATAAATAAATAAATAAATAAAATAAAACCAAAAAAAATTTTTTTTTCGGTACTGGGGATTGAACTCAGGACCTTGCGCTTGCCAGGCAGGTGCTTATTCCACTGAGCTATATCCCCAGCCCCGATAAGACCAAATTAGAAGAAAGTGCTGTGCCACTGGACACTAAATGCTCAGAAAACAGGTACTGATGCAAAAATCAACTGTATTCAAGTTCTTATAAATACTTTTATTTTTATCAAATATTTGCTTTAAAAATAATATAGCTAAATCAATCAAGTAGCCAAAAGTTCAGTTATTAAATCATTCTACATGTAAAGAAACATAAATACAGATATAAAATAATCATACATATAATGTACACATGGAATCGTGAAAAAATTAGGAATAAAAATCACATAGAACTTTTAAAGGCACATTAAAGAAATTTAAGGTTTGCATAGGATATTTTTTGAAGAATGATCTGAAAGAGGAAGAGAACTTAGAGGAGAGGGCAGGGCAAGTTGGCACACCAAGAGAAGCAAATGATTCTTCAAGTGGGAGAGAGTGTGTACTCATCTGAAAAGCTTCTGTAGTAACAAGGTAGGTAAAAGTAAGGTTGCTCTGAGGTTTCAGCTGGTATTCTTATGAGCGATGCTAGGATGTTTTTCACATTAGTAATGGGTAAATTCCTGTGGACTGTGTTGTATCTTTTGCCATGTTTCTAATAAGCTTTAGTTATTCTATGTATTGATTTTTAAACTCTCGACATGAAGGCAACATCACATGTCATGTGTGCTAATTGTAATTCACCTGCCTTTGTCCTTTTTCTCTTTGTGCTGGTGTTCTGAGTAGCTCACTGTATGTCTCTTTCTTAGCTGTTTATAACTTCCTGTCTAAAATCACAAACATTGCTTATTAAATGATAACACGTGTCAAACAAACAAGATGAAAATCTGAATGCACGGACTCCATCTGGTGTATCTGGTGTAAGGTCTAAAGTAGACAATCATAATTCTGCTACTGTTGTTTTGGATAATTTCCTTCATTGATTGTTGGTATATGCATTATTGATAAACAACATTCTCACATACTTTCCTGTTAATATATGAATTTTTAAAACTCTCTTCCATTGATGCGTCTGCTTATTCAATCACTAGTACAAACTACATTATATCTGAAGCGCTTATTGCTTCCTCCAGATAATTTCTGTTTTACTTATTTTCCTGTATTGACTTTTCCATAAAGACTTCATGATAAGCATGCCTAACGAAGTAAAAGAAATTAAACGTAAATTCTACTGGTATTCACATTAAATATATATGGCTGTCTTTATATAACACTGATTGTTTCAGTCTACACTCAAGAAGTTCCTTTCCATTTACTTAAAACATTTTTATCACTCTCTGTGTAGTTATAAACTATTCTTTTTAAATTACTGCATGGGGTGGGTGAGATGGCAAAGTGCTAAGCAACAGAGAAAGAGCCTCCGTGAGTGTTGCCATCTAGACACAGAAATATAGGAACACAGGGAAGATAAGAAGGGGAAAGTTGAGTTCCCCTGGACTCAGGAAGGAAATGAGTTATGAATTGAAGCCCATGGAGAAGGTGAAGAGAGAAACTTCAATGAAGAAGGAGCTACCCAACAGCACCTTCTCCCTGAGATGGAAATACTGAGCAGGATGAGTGGTCCAAACCTGCCGACACACAGCAAGTGCTGGCAAGCCCAAATGCCTCCATGGAGAGACACAGAAGTGGGGCGGAGCAGCAGACAGGAAGGACAGCTCTAGAAGCCAGTGAGTGCTGAGGGCTCAGCCCTCCTGTGTGAGAGAAGGATTGGTGGGGAACCATTTTGGAAAGAAATTAATGGAACTCAGAACTCAGAGCAGCTGTTGGCTCCATCTAGTGGCTCCCAGCTGGGGTCAGAGCTGTGGAAGTTGCACTGCAGGCTACAAGCCACCAGAGGGTGAAGGCTCCCTGGTTTTTTGAGATAAACCAACAGTTTGGGGACACTGTCTCCATCTACTGCTTTTGTTTTGTTTTGCTTTCCTCTTTTTTTTTTTTTTTTTTTTTTTTTTTTTTTTTTTTTTTTTTTTTTTTTTTTTTTTTTTTTTTTTTTTTTTTTTTTTTTTTTTTTTTTTTTTTTTTTTTTTTTTTTTTTTTTTTGCTGTTGTTATAGTTGCAATTTTCTTGGTATTGTTTTGTTTGTTTTTAATTTTCTTTCTCCTTGAACTGATATGTGTGTGTGTGTGTGTGTGTGTGTGTGTGCGTGTGTGTGTTCTGGTCAGTTTCTCTTTTTATCTCTTCCTCTTCTCCCTCCAATGTTCTGCACCAGTTTCTGAAAGTTAGCATGAACCCCCTTTGCCCTCCAGCTTTCTAATCTCTTCCTCCTCTTCCACTTCTCTATTTTCTCCCTAACCCATTTTAACTTTTAACCCCTTAGGGCAAAATTGACATAATAAGGACTTGTATACTGTATACAATTTTGCGATTTGTCTTAGATTTTGTTATATAACTACATTGGCAAATCAATGGTTACTTTAGGTTGTCATTCTGTAGGCTGTGTTTTGTGTTACTGTATTGGGACCACTATAACTAAAAGTGACATAATTGTTCTAAAGAGCTTGTACATCACCCAAGGAACTAAGATTAAAAAAAGAAAGAAAAGAAAATTAAGAGACAAGATGCAACCCCAAACATCAGCAAAATCGAACCCAGGGTCACTGAGGTGGGACAACCTCAAAACCACCCACCTGGCCTCTCTGAAGTGGTAACAACAAGGCAACTAAATGGGGCTTTAGAAAAACATCAAATCAGAAATAATTTCTCAGATAGCTGCACAAGTGGTGTCCACAATGAAAACCATGCTTCCTGATGTGAGAGCAGATACAGACAAGAGAACATAAGAGTTTAAGAAAATTATGGATGCCATGAATACTTAGCATAGAAAAGAAATTGAATATATAAGACAGATTCAAGCTGATATCCAGGAGAAAACAAATTCCACTTAAAGTATTCACAGCCAATTAAACCAATGTGAGGACAAGATCTCAGATATAAAAGATAGGCTTGCAGCTAGTGATCACCAAAAGAAAGATTTCTTAACAATAGCAAGAGACCACAAGAAATCAATACAATAGCTGCAAGATGATGCAAAGAAGAATAATTTAAGATTAATTGTAATCTATGAAAAGGTAGGAGGTAGCATGAATGATATACAAAAATTGTTCACAGACATCAAGGCAGAAAACTCCCCAGGTAGAATTTGACACACAGTTAAGTAAGGCATATAAAATTCCAATTGGCTACTACCAAAAATAGTCTACAGCCAGGCATATCATAGTCAAGATTCCAGAAATCCAACAAAAGAATAGAATATTAGGGAAACAAAAGAAAAGGAAATCCAGTGAAAATCACAGCTGACTTCTCAGAACAAGCCCTCAAGACAAGGAGAGCTTGGAGTAAAGTATTTCAAGCTGTAAAGGAAAACAACTTTCAACCCAAATTGATATATCCCTGCAAGAATATCTTTCAAAACCAATGGAGAAATAAGATATTTCCATGACAAAGAATAGCTGAGGACATTCTAAACAGAGAAAACAAGGACTACAATGCCATAATCCCAACAGAAGGAACCCGCCAGGCAAGGAAAACAATTAAACACAGGCAGGGAGAAAAAAATGATGGGGACCAACAAAAGGAAAACAACAGGAAAAGGATAAGTCAGTGTATATCAGTTGTAACCACCAATGTCAGTGGTCTCTATTCACCAATCAAAAGACATACACTGGAAGAATGGATTGAGAACCAAGATATAATAATATGCTGTGTACAAGAAACATTGAATTAAAGGGAAATTCATGGACTGAAAGTCAAAGGATGGAAAACAATACTCCAACAGGAACTCAGAAAAAAGCAGGGGTAGCTATTCTGTTTGCAAACAAAGTGAATTTCAAACCAAGACTGATTAAGAAAATCACTACATCCTTATAAAGGGAATAATCAAAGAGGAAGAGATAATGATTATATATGTGTGTGTGTGTGTGTGTGTGTGTGTGCAACAAATAATAGTGTACCTACATATATAAAACATATATAAACAGACATGAAAAATCAAATGAGCACTAAAACAATTGTATATGGGGATTTTAACACCCCTCTGTCACAAAAAGACAGATCAACTAGACAAAAAATCAACAATGAAATATTAGAACAGAACCAAGCTTTTGAGCAAATAGACTTAGTAGATATCTACAGAGTGTTTCACGCTACAACATCAGAATACACATCCTTTTCAGCTACATACAGGATGTTCTCCAAAATAGACCACATACTAACCCATAGAACATGCCTAAGTAAATGCAAAGAAATTGAAATTATCCTATGCATATTATAGAAACACATGAAAATTAAATAGCACCCTTCTCAACAACAGATGGGTTGCAGGTGAAATTAAAGAAGACAGTTTCTACAATTCAATGACAATGGCAATACAACATATGAGCACATATGGGACACAAAGAAAGCAGTACTGAAAGGGAAGTTTATAGCAGTGAATACCCATATCAGGAAAATAGAGCAAGCACAAATAAACAACTTAATGTTGAACTTCAAATATCTAGAAAAGGAAGAGCAAGCTAAGCCAAAACTCATATAAGGGAAGAAACTATGAAAATCAGAACAGAAATTAATACATTGGAGACTAAAAAATGCAAAGAAAGAAAAATACAAAGAATTAAGGAATCCAAGAGTTGGTTCCTGGAAATTAAATAAAATCAACAAACTCTTAGCCAATTTTATGAAAAAAAAGGAAGGAAAAGAATCAAATCCACGCAATTATAAATGAAAAGGGTGAAGTCACAATGGATCCTGCAGAAATTCAGAAGATCATCTATACCTACCTCAAAAACTTGTATTCTAATAAGAAGGAAAACACAGAAGAAATGGACAGATTCCTAGATACATACAAATTACCAAAGCTAAATCAAGAAGACATAAAATCCTAAAGAAAACAATATTAATCAATGAAATTAAAGATGTAATTAAAAACCTACCAAAAAAGAAAAGCTCCGTCCATGATGGATTCATTGCTGAATTCTGCAAGAATTTTAGAGAAGAATTAACAGCAGTACTTCTCAACTCTTAATGAAATTGAAAGGGAAGCAGTACTCCCAAATTCATTCCTGGCAGCATTACCCTCATACCAAAACCAGAGAAGGACTAAGCCAATAAAGAACTACAGGTCAATCTTTTTAATGAACATAGATGCAAAAATCCTCATTAAGATATTGGCAAACAGAATGCAGCAAATCATCAAGAAGATTATACATCATGATGAAGTAGGAATCAAATCAGGGATACAAGGATGGTTCAATGTAAATAAATCAATAAAAGTTATATACCATACAAATAGGGCCAAGGACAAAAATCATGCGATCTCAGCAGATGCAGAAAAAGCTTTTGACAATATTCAGCTCCCATTTGTGATACAAACCCTACAGAAAATCAGAATAGATGGTCTTCACCTTAATGTGATAAAAGGCATCTATGAAAAACCAACAGCCAGCATTATATTAAATGTGCAAAACCTGAAAGCTTTAACACTAAAATCAGGAACAAGACAAGTGTGTTAACTATCTCCACTCTTCTTCAGCACAGTCCTGGAAACTTTATCTAGAGGAACTGGACAAGGGAATGAAATAATAGGAATAATGATAGGAAAGGAAGAAGTGGAATTACAACTATTTGCAGTTGACATGATACTCTATGTAGAAAACCCCAAAAACTCCACTAAAAAATTGTTAGACTTAATAAGCAAATTCAGTAGTGTAGCCAGATACAAAGTCAACACTGAAAACTCAAAAGTTTTCCTATACATGAGTAACAAACTCACTGAGAGAAATTAGGAAACAACATCTCTCACAGTAGCACCCAAAAATCAAAGTACCTAGGAATGAATCTAACAAAGGATGTAAAAGACCTCTACATTGAAAACTACAATACTTTGAAAAAAGAGATTGAAGAAAATACCAGAAAATGGAGAGATGTCCCCGCTCTTCTTGAATAGAAAGAAACAATACAGTGAAAATGGTCATATTTCTAAAACTGTGTACAGTTTTAATGCAATTAAAATGAAAATTCCAACAGCATATCTCAAAGAATTAGAGAAAACAATACTAAAATTCATTTGAAACCCGAAGTGACCTAGAATACTGAAGGTAATTCTGGGCAACAAAGGCAGGGCAAGGGGCATCACAATCTCTGACTTAAAATTATACTATAAAGCTACTGTGATAAAAACAGTGTGGTAATGGCAAAAAAACAGACCTGAAGATCAATGGAAAAAACTAGAAAATGCTAAAACAACTCCAGGCATATTCAGCCACCTGATAATGGACAAAGGGGCCAAACACATACACTGGAAGAAAGACAGTATCTTTAATAAATGGTTCAGGAAAAACTGGCTCTGTACATGTCAAAAATTAAAATTGTACCCATATCTTTCATATGCACTAAAATAAATTCAAAATGGATCAAAGATCTAAATATTAAGACAGAAACATTAAATCTGCTAGAAGATAAAATAGGTAAAACTCTTGAAGACACTGGTGTAGGCAAATACCTTATTAATAAAACCCTGACCACACAGGAGCTATCACAAAGATTCAACAACTGGGATCTCATCTTATTAAAAAGATTTTGTACAGCAAGAAAAACCACCAACGGAATGTACAGACAACCCACAATGTGGGTAAAAATATTTGTTAGATGTTCCTCAAAGGTTTACTACTGAGAAATGTATAAAGAACCCCCAAAAATCTAAACCCTACAAGTGTAATGAATGTGGCAAAGCACTTGCTGAATGTATAAAGAACCCCCCAAAAATCTAAATTTAAAGACCAAATTCAAATATTAGCATCAGAGATGAACACACGCTTTTCAGATGAAGAAACACAAACAGTTAATATATGTGAAGAAGCAGTGAGATTCCATCTTGCCCCAGAAAGGATGGCTATTATCAAGAAATCAAGCAAAATCAAATGCTGGATGGGTTGTGGGGAAAAAGGAATTCTCTGCTGCTGGTGGGAGTGTAGACTGGTGTACCCTCTGTGGAAGTCAGTGTGGCAGTGTCTCAAAAAACTAGCATTACAGGTGCTATTTGATCTGGCTATTCTCCTGCTTGGTATCTTTCCAGAAGAATGAAAATCATCATACTACAGAGACATATTTGTGCCCATGCTTATAGCAGCACAATTTGTAATACTAGATCTTGGAAACAACTCAAATGCCCATCAGCCAAGAAAAGGATAAAAAAGATGTTTTTTTTTTTTTTAATAGAATGGAGTAGTAATTAGCCATAAAATAGGATAAACGGAAGAGGTTTATGGATGCAATGTGAGACCAAACTCATAAGCAAAATAAACATGATGCAAACGTGTAAACATCATATTGTCTCCCTAGTGTGAGAAGCTGAAAGAGTAAATGTGTTCCAAAACATACAATAGGTATTGTAAAATGGGAAGAGATTTCAAAAAGAGATAGAAACTGACTTAGGAGAGCGGGGAAGAAAAGGAATGGAAAAGCAAAAGAAAAAATATATATACATACAAAAGATAGTTAAAATAGTTATACTACTAATTTCTCTCAGTTCAGAAAATGTAGATGTGGGCTAACATTGTTTGGATGATTAAATGCTGTCTCAAGTTCTGAGTAACTACTTTAAAGACAACAATAAGTAATGTATTAATAATTGTTTCCCTCCTGTCATACTGTTTTGGAATTTTGGTTTTTGTTAAGTGTTTCATTTTCTTTAACATAAATATTTAAAAAGCCCTGTATATTCTTAGGGATGTTTATTTAAGATAGTTTTTTCATTTTCATACTTTATTTAATTTTTGTTATCTTCAGTATAAGTGGAATCTTTCTTATAATTTCCAAATTTCTGTTGTTTATATATTAGAAAGTAAATAATTTTATATAGTTGTCTTAACAACCTAAGAAAAATTCTTTAATCATTTTAATAATTTATAATAGACTGTGTCTTATGAGCATTTAGTATTTATTTGCCCTCTCCTGGTTTTTAGTTTCATTTTGAAATTATGAAATATTCTCATAATAAATATACATAATATTTATGTGAATGGATAATGTTTATGTATGTATTAAAACCTGAACAAAACCAATTCTTTAAAAAAATTTTGTCAGCATTTTTATCAGATCTCATGTCTTTACTTTCCTTCTGTGTGCTGTTTCAGAAATTCTTTCAATCCTGAAGTCATAAAGATTGTGTAATATATTTTCTCTTGAAAGTCTTTCTTGCCATGTTTTATGTTTTATCTTATCTGGAACTGGTTTTCCTACATGGCCTGAGGGTATTCAATTCAGTCTCATTTCTACACATGTTGTAATGAAATTCCAGTATCCCGTTCTTCAGAGGAGTCATTCTTTTCTCCAGTAGTCTGTAGCATGTTATCCTAATCACCCACTAGGTTTTCATATAGTTGTACTTTAATAATTGTTCAGGAGCAATTTTTGAGATACACTGACCAATTTCAGAGTCTTTCACTACCCAGTTTTCAAAATTGAGGCTATTTAATAGCCAGGAATGTACAAAAGCCTTTAAGTTTTGATGAAATGATCTGACACAATTTTTACATTTGTAGATTTTCTTTCCAATGTAAATTTTTGTGTATTAAGATGTGAAGAACTGTTACAGGCTTCGATAGAACCTTTTCCTTGGTGAGATCTTTACCTAACATCAATATGAAGTTGCCTAAGATTTGAATGCTGAGTAAATACTTTGTCACAGTACTTACATTTTAAAGGTTTCCCTTCACTATAAATTCTTTAGTGTTTAGTAAGGGTTAAGCTTTGATCAAATTCTATACCACATTGTTTACATTTGCAAGATTTTTTCCAACATATTATTTGGTTCTGAATAAGATGTGTGGTTCAATGAATGGCATTTCCACTTTCTTTGTGTTTCCTTCTAGTATGAATTATTGGTGTTCAGTAACTGCTGAACTTCCACCAAAGACTGTCATAGTATTTACATTTGTAGGGCTTCTCTCCAGTGTGAATTCTTTAGTGTTGAGTAAAGGCTGAACTTTGGTAAAAGGCTCTGTCATTCTTTACCTTTATATGGTCTCTCCCCAGTGTGTCCTCTCTTATGTATAGTAAGATTTGAACTTCCAGCAAGTGCTTTGCCACATTCATTACATTCGTAGGCTTTTGCTCCAGTATGAATTCTTTGGTGTCTAGTAAGATTTGAGTTTTGATAAAAGGCTGTAAATTTCTATAGCCACAATTTTTCGATCTTCAATTTGCCACCTTATGGAAGGAATAATGTACCTCTGGCTCTGATGGGTATGATGAGTAGTCATACCTGGAAGGATGGCTGCTGTCCCTTAACTCTTCAGATTCCAAGCTTATTTCCTGTGCTCCAGAAAGGCAATCAGGTTTAGTTTAGACATACTTAGACCAAGGAAGACCAGGTTCCTTTAATTTTCTATCATCCCTTCTGTATACAACTTGCGCTCAGCAGGATCCAAGCATTCCAATTCTTCTAAAGAGAAATTAATGACCACATCTCTAAATGTCACCAGTTCCATGCTTGGCTTCCAGCGTATGCAACATTTTCTCCATGGATCCAGCGCTAGCCCATCCCAGAGAAGAAAAGCCATCAAGCCTAAAGCACAGCCTCAAGTGGCTCCCATAATATGTATTTTTAGAAAGAATGGGTTTATCTATTTGTTTTTGAGAAATATGTTTTTGAGCCCATACTATGTGTCAAACACCCAAGCACTGCTATTTTAGATGCCTCAAATACTGTAGAAAATTTAGGGAGATAACTAGATTTCATTATACACCAATGGAGAAACAGAGTGGAAGTCTGAAAAGTTTCATAGGGAAAATTAAAGTGGGAAATGGGGTGGATGGTTGCATTTATAATGTGAAGACTTGCTATAAAAAATCTCATTGAAGGGTGATACTTGAGCAGAAAATTAGAGTGGAATCAGCATGATGGCTATCAGGGAAAACTTTCCATCCAGTAGAAAAACAAAAGCAAAAGCTTTGAAGCAGGTGTTTGCTTCATGGGTTTGAGTTATAGCAGTGAGGCCAATGAATCTGTAGCTGTTAGTAAGAACCCACTACTGGGGAGGGGGCACAATGTGTATAAAAGATGAGGATTTTACCAAATTAGACAGGAAGTCTTTACAAAGTCTCAAGCAAAGAAATAAAGCTTATTTGTTTTTAAATGAAATTTTCTGTGAGATGCAGACGAACTATAGAAGACCAGATCTAAGGAGGAAACCTCACTAATGAGGTTACTGTAATAACCCAGATGATAGGTGGTAAGTGGCTTAGTCTAGAATGGCAGAAGGAGAATTCCTGAGAAGTGGCAAACTCAACATATTATGAGGGTACACTTAACAACTCATGAATTAAAGCTGGGTTGTTAAAAGCACAGAGTACTCATGAATAATCTCAGAGGCTTTGGTTGCTCTACTGGAAGTTCTGAGCTTTCATTTACAATGTAAGGAAGACTTCAAAGGTAACAATTTGAAGAGCTGGGCAGTCATTTCCACATGCACATGCTAGAATAAAACCCTACTCCATGGTGGCTTAGGTATATTTGAAAATATAAATAACTTTGTATAAATCTTTACTTGATAAATTTTTAAAAGTCCTAGGCACACATATCCTAAATAATTGAATATGCATACTTTATCTTTTGTCCAATAAATTTTCACTGACATTCCACACAGAATATTTAATTTACTATGTATTTACTAAGGTAACTACTATACATGTTAAGCCATTCATTTAGTTGGTTTACACTTATTGAATTATTAATAAGTACAGAACAATGTGAAATGCGTGAAGAATCCAATGGTTTATCACCTCCCAGAGCTCATATCCTAGGAATACGTGTATCTAACAGATGGATATTCACAAAGGAAGTGGTGCCATTAAGGTGCTAAACAAAGACTGATGTACACAGAATGCTTCCTTTAGAAAATGGCTATTGATCTCATATAGGTAAGTCCATTTCTTTCTTTCTTTTCTTTTTTTTTTTTTTTTTTTTTTTTGGTACTGGGAATCAAACTGACAACCTCACACTTGCCAGGCAGGTGCTTGCACCACTGAGCTATATACCCAGACTTTAATCTCATATATGAACTATGAGGAAGGGGATATAATTATTCAAAGATGTTCAGTAAGGGTGTTCTGGGTACTTAAAAGGGGCAGCATATTTTCGTGTCCATGGAGCATGAGAGTTTACACCACCAATGTGATTGATGGTACGGTCTAGAGCTAGCTGGTGAGGAGAAACGCCATACCTTAGAAATAGTGAAAGCACACTAGCATAGCTGCATTGCGGACTAGGTACAGTACTGGGAATGAGAGGGAACATGAAATAAAGTATGACTGCAAAGATCAGGTGAGCAAAGAGAAACCAAAGCCAGCCCAGGAGTCAGCTGAGTTGGTAGCTAGTTCTCTTTCCCGTGTCTGGCACAGCATTATAAGTAAGATCACGGGCTTTCTATTTAGACAGACTTGGCTTAGAGCATCCACTCAGGCACTTGTTAGCTGAGGGAGCTTTGGCAATCGGCATCTCTAAAACAAAGCTACTGCTATTGCCTTTCTTTAGGCCCCAGCAGCAGTCTGTTCTCAATGTGTTAAACCAATGCAAAGTACTGACCTTCAGAGCAAAGTTTCCAGACTTACCAAGGTGAGAAAATGGTCACAGAGTTATTTTATTCATAAATATTTTAAAATTATTTCCCTGAGAGTTTATACATTTCAAAATATTTATGACACAATGAAATTCTAGTACAATTGAATGTGGGGCTGAACGTTAGTAGGGCCGTATCCGATAGTAATGAAGCCATTGTACTGTTGGCTGCCCTCCGCAGAGGGCTGAACTCTTTGTAGATCTGAGAAAACTCATGGTGCCTGTGTGCATGTGCGTTCTCTCTCCTCACATATGTGTATCTCTGCATGTGTATATGTGTACATACAGGCATACATTTATGATGCTGAGTACTTAGTCATGTATAAACAATGTAATCTAAACCATTATTGAATATTTGCACAAAAGAACAAGCTTTATATTTGTCATGAATTGTACCACAGAATAATGTCTAAATATACTTAGCGCATGAGAGAATAAAACAAATGTATTTTCCTAATATTAGAAGTAGAATGATGAAGTACTTCTAATTGCAGACCTTAGAGAAGAAATTAAAAGGTATGAAATTTGACTGTCTAAAATAAATCTAATAAAAACATTAAAAACCAAGATTATGCTGCAAGATCTATGAATATTTTACAGTATATTTGATCAAGAGAATGACCTTAATATAAAAAGCACTAAAAGATGAATCTCCATCGGTCCAGTTTACTCATCTGTACAGTGAAAACAGCCAGCACATAGCTCTAATGTTTGTAACACTGGCTTATATTTTGGTTCACAAACTCAGTTCTCTCCACGATCTCGCTTGCAAACTGAACTGGATGAGAAATGAATCAAATTTCCCCATAAGGACAATACTGAACCTAAACACTGAATTTGATTCTGTTCTCATCCAACTCGATTTGCAACCAGAATCACAGAAAAAATCAGGAAGGTGAATGAGGTGCCACTGTATATGAATGCACAGAGTTTAGCAAATACCTGCTGATGAAAGAGGGCATTGTTTTAATTGATAGAATTTGGCAACCTTAGATAAAACATGAGATATGAGACGTGAAATTATTGTATAATGTTTAGTAAAAAGTTCAGCATGGTGGATTAATCTCAAGCACACATATTTCAAAGAAATTTTTGGTCTTTGCCTAGGTATGGGAAAACAATCTACAAACTATTGGAACATCTTGCCAAAGGATCTTTGATGAAGATGTCTTTGGTTAGCTGGGGACCATGAACCATGACAATTTATGGCAACAGTGGGGTTTATGGTAGGGCCTAGAGCTAGTTTGATCTCTGGAGGGAAGAGGAAGAGAACTTTGGACTCATGGGTATTGGGCCACATGTACACAACTGAACTCCGGGAAATGTATTTGACACCAGCTCTAGAGTTTGCTTCTGTGGTCGACAAAAATCTGCATGTGTTTTCATAGATTATTTTGGGAGAAGTTAGCACTGGAGTAAGCTGCATTTGGTGACAAACTGAAACCTGGGGCCTGATGTGGCTTGGATTCTGCCCTATGTAAGTTTTTTCTTGTTGATTTCAATACATACACTTTCATGATATTAAATTCTAACAATAATAAAATATTTTTACTAAATTTTGCAATTTGCTGCTGGCAAATCAGTTCATCTGAAGAAGGTTTTGGAGATAACCCCCCCCAAAATACAGTAATCTAATCACAGTGTAAAAAAATAGGGCCTGAAATCAAAGCAAAATGTCTTATTTCAATACAGTCTTTCTCATAAAATTCTGAAAAAATAGAACGACTAGTGGTTGTGGGCATAAATATTTGTGTATTCAATAAGTTTATTGAATACTTATTATTGAATACTTATTATTAAATACTTATCAAATAAAGTTTATTGAATAATTATTATACTTAGAATAATTATATTATTTTGTCATATAAAATGTTCATTTCCTAATGTATTTTTATTCATAATAAATTTTAAATATCATCATAGTAAGCTCATGAGAATCCCATTTGTACTTTATGAATATATGTTAATTCATTTACCAAAAATTATTTTTCTTATCTGTAGTATCTCCCATCCAAGTACTAACCAGGCCCGACCCTGCTTAGCTTCCGAGATCAGATGAGATCGGGCGCGTTCAGGGTGGTATGGCCGTAGACTATTTTTCTTATCAAAATCTTAGTTAACAGAATATTAATAACTTCCCTGAGTGATTGCATATAAAGGAAAATACTTTTCAATGAGTATCAAAAACTACTGATTTAAGTTACTTGTTTCCTCATTCTTATTGTGAATTCTAACTTACACTTTTCTATATAATTGCGTGTAAATTGATATTTTCCCAAAGGAAAGCTTCATGCATTTGTTGCTAACATTGTGTTAAATTCCTTTGCAATAGTAAGAGAAGGGGTTTTACTCTTCTCCAATCATTCAAATCCTCACCTTCAAGATTTGTTTTATTTAGCACTTATTTATGGTTATAAAGACATTCTTAAATTTTAATTTGAAGGGAACTTCTCCATTACTCTAAACTAATGGGTAGTAGAATTACATATAATAATTTATTATTCATTTTTAGTAGGTAGTTTTAACTTATATAACTTGACAATAACAAAAATTACAATCCAAAGAGAGAAAGGAGCAGAAATGTATACAAGTAGCTGATTCAATCTAATTTCTAATTAAAAGCACTCTGCTTGAGCATGTGTGTATGTGTGTGTACATGAGATTATAGATCTAGTCAGTTAGTGTTTCTGAAGACTTTATTGGGAAGCTCTAAGTACATGGACTTTTAAAATATGTCCTCTGCTCTCACTTCTTCTTACACTGTGCCTTATATTTTGCATTAGGTGATGATGACATGATATAATTTAAATCAGTTTCCTCCTGTTTTCTTTTGTCTTATTTATAGAGATGAAATCATCCCCTCAGAGGAATGATTTCACTGCCCAGCTTCAAATGAACACTAGAGTGTACTTTTGAGACAGGTTTTCAAATTTTAATAACCAAGTAGTTCAACATATATTGCATATCCTGGCCCTTATCATAAAATTTTAGGTGTTTTCACTGAAATCTATTAAGTATGTACAGTAATATATACACTAATTTGCTCATTTTACCCATCTCACAATTTTTACATATTTCAATGTACATGATATATGTTATTTTGTCATATAAAATATTTACAAGTGAATCTTTGATGACTTTTTATTTCTTGAGTGGGTTAAGGATACATTGAAATCTACAATTCCTGCTAATTCACTGAGTTGTATATAATTATGGTCTAATCATTATTATTTACATCAATAAATTATGTTCTATATGAATTGTTCATTTAAGCTTTCTTCTGATCAAATTCCACTCCCAAATTGGCTGTATTCAACTGCCTCAGAGTGTAGGAACTTCATGAAAATTTGGATTGGATACATGATACTAGAATGTTGATCCTATGATTAGCTTTGGTAGAAGGGCCCAATGGAAAGTGTAGACATTCTACTGAGCTTTAAGAAATGGGTACAAAATGGTATTGCAGGTTGAGTATTATCAGATCAGAAACTCTGAAGTTTGGGGTCAAATTTATACTTTTTAAAGTTGACAGCTAATGGAATGTGTTTTGGTTTTTTTGCTGTGTTTTCTTTTGTTTTTTGAGACAGGGCCTTATTGTATAGCTTAGACTGTCCATGGACTCACTCTATAGCCCAGGCTAGCTTCAAACGCACAGTAGTCCACTTGCCTCAGCATCCAAAGGCTGAGATCACAGGAGTGCAACGCCATACTTGAAGTTGTTAAACTCTGAAGGCTAGAGTTGTAAACATGTCTTTGACCAAAGAAGTTGCCGAAAAGATCACCTCCTTAAGTTCAGTTTTGATATGGCTATGAGTTGGGAAAGACTATAGTCAAAATTAAGTATGACTTTCCAACCCTATCTAGTCCTATTATTGTAAACTTCCTGAAAATATATGCATAGTTTTGGGGTTTGATTGTATTTTATTTTGTAGTGCTGGAAATTGAAATGAAGGCCCTGTACATATAAAGTGAGCCCCCTACCACTGAGTTACATCTCCAGCCACATATATAGTGAGGTACAAATGTGATCACAAGAGACTGTGAAAGTTAAAACTGCAAGTGTTTATTACAGTGAAGGCACCTTGTCACTGCTCTCCCTGTCTTAGAACACACTTAACTCACCCTTCCCGCTGCTTTGTTTTCTTCCTTTCTTGCTCCCCTCCCTGTCTGTCTCTCCCCACCTCTCTCTCTTTTTCGTTTTCTTCTTGCTTTCTAAAGCAGTTCCAAAAGAACTGTTTCCTCAGTCTCTTTAGCTGTACTGTCCTGGCTGCTTTGGCATTCCAGCTGCATTCAAAACATTTACCTTTCAAGAGCATTTTTACTTTGAAAAAGAGCCAAAATTCCTACTGTGTCAGATCTGGTGAACAAAGTGGATGAGGGCACACCATAATGTTTTCCCGAGGCTGTCTCGCCCTGGGACGCCTCTCCACAGCAGCATTTGCCTTATTTTTGTACACTGCAGAAAGACACACATGAAAGAGGACTTGCAGAACTGTTGCAGAAAGTAGCAAGGGTGATAAAAGAAGTGTGCTCTGAGAGAAGAGGAGTAGTTTGAGGGGGATTAATCACAATAATGTGTCTTTTACTGTTACAAGTTTTTAAAATTTAAACATACACTGTAATTCTTAATCAGCCCTGTATTATCCCCAATTTATTAATAAAAAGTCAAAGGCCAAGGCTAGCACATAACTTAAAATCAGAACAGAGTGACCTGAATTCAATATCTTGAGTTCAAATATTTGCTCCAGCAATTTATTTTTTATCACTTTGGAAAGTTAAAGGAACTTCTTCATACTTGTTTTTTCCTACAAATGGGGTCACTAATATCACACTCACAAGATTATTATGAGGACTGAGAAATGTGCTATATTTGTATTGCTGTTGCTAATTATTATGGCTACTATTACAGTTTTTGGTAAAATGACAATTGTTACAGTAGCTACACATTTGTTTTTAATGCAAAAAGTAGTCTATGTAAAGGGCTAAGAATTGTGCCTATTATAAAGGTAATGATCCTTATGCAATAATTATGTATCTCATTTATATTTTTAAGTACAACACACCTAACCATGCAAGTTACTCCCATTAGTCCATATGTGCTTTTTAATACTGCTCAGGGTTGTAAGCAGTTTTACTTACCCAAACTGTTTTCCTTAGATATTCAGAAATACAGAGAAGAATATTTTCATGGTTATTAAAATGTATCGTTTGAAAATGTGTAGTAAAATCAGTTGTGTACTGTGTAGTGACTGTCTTGATGCAGAATATAATGTCCTGAGATTTTCCTCAATGTGTCATGAGTAGCTACAACTTTCAAAAGCCACTCTAGACAGTCTTATCCTTCCTATTCTGTTTCTTTAAGCTTTAAAAACCTTGAACTCCCCCAAGGAGGTCACTCAGTGGTGCAGTGCCTGCCTGGCAAGTGGAAGGTCCTGAGTTTGAGTCTCAGTACAAAAAAAGAGTTGAACTCCAAAGAAATATTCAAAAGACATGTATATATAATTCAGTAACTCACATTAAAAATTCATACACTAAAATGGAAATATAATGGTGACTTTTACTTACTTGTGGCCCATTTCATGAGCAATTGTAAATGCAAGATTCAGGCCATTGTCTTCAGCAATTATGCATTTTCTTTTCTCACTGCACATTCCGTTCAAGTAAGCTATACCTAAAAAACACCAACATTAATTATCATTTGTCTGATTTAAATTGAAAATAATTATAGTAGGTATTAGCAATAGGAATGGCAATGACAGTCATTTCCAGTCAAATATATCAATATTAAACTCTAAAAGCTAGCCTTTATAAATGACTTTTAGGAGAAAACGGATATATGAATCAATAAATTAATAAACTGTTAAGATTCTTTCAATTTCATGCTTCTGATGTAATTATTTTACATATTATCCAATTCTCAGAATGTAAACTAAAATAATATAACACACAAATACCACTTCTTAATAATTATATGAGACAAATTGAGAGTCACAACTCAGAAAATGTAAATTAAAAAGTAACAATTGTGTTGATGTGTTGGGGTTCTTGTGAAGAGTTGAATTTCCATGAAACACAAAACCTAAAATAATCTACATATCTTCTCTATCCATTCATCAGTTTATGAGAATTTGGGCTGCTTCCAAGATTTATCTAATACAAACTGTGCTGCTGTAAACATGGGTTGATGAAAAAATTTGATGCTTTTTAGCTCTGCTAGGAAAATACCAAGAAGGGGAATAGCTGGGTCAAATGGAACCTCTGGTTTTAGTCTGCCAAGGAATCTGCACAAGGATTTCCATAGCGGTTGCACCAGTCCACACTCCCACCAACAGTAGGGAAGGGTTCCTTTTCCCCACAGCCGAGTCAGCATGTATTATTGGTTGATTGCTTGACAATGCCTTTTCTTTCTGGAATGAGATGGAATCTCAGCAATGTTTTAATTTGCATCTCTCAAAAGATCAGTGACGTTGAACATGTTTCCATATACTTGTTTGCCATGGGTACTTTTTAATCTCAAAAGTGTGTAATCACTTCAAATAGTTATTTTGGGATTGGGTGTTTAAATGGAGGGGATCTAATATTTTTGGCTTCTTTCTATGTTCTAGATAGCAGTCCTTTGAGGAAGAGCTAGCGTTGCTTTTTCCGTCTCAGTGGGTTGTCTCCTTATTCTGTTGGTGATTGTTTTTTCCGTGGAGTGCTACTTAGCCCATAAGGAAGGATAAACTTGAGACATGTCTAGGTAAATGGATGGACATTGAGACTATACTCTTAGGTGAAGTAAATTGGACACACATGTTTAAATATCACATTATTTCTCTTATGTGAGAAACTGAAAGTATAATTAAGGGTCAAAATGTATATTACATATTGTGAAATAGGAAGAAATGTTCATATGGGAAGGGAAACTACAGAGGAGTGAGAGGGAAAGAAAAAATGACAAAGAAAGAAATGAACCAAAAATTAAGGAAAAACGGAACCCGAGCTTCTATGAACACGAGGGGAAGCGGGTTGAAGGCAGAGGAGGGGAACGGGAGAAGAGCAGCAGCCAGGTGTCTCACACACAGGGGTCAGCTCCCTCTAATGACTGTGACCACTAAGTATGTCTCAATGTACCGATGTCTTAATTACAAATACAAATCATCTCCATATAACAGAACCATGAGCTTACATTAGCACTTGGCATTAATAAAATTGTAAATTTTATTTCATGAAATATTACTTTAAATAATAAAATGAAAAAACTTTCTATAATACTTGAACAACTGAAAAGGTCCACTTTGAAAATATTTCAGTTGATAAGATAGTCTGGAGAATTATATTATAGTGAAGTATTTTTTAAGATAAAACTTTCAGCAAAGTATTTGGTTCAATTACTTAGAGGCAAAAGGCAAAAAGCATCTCCTTCGAGCAGGGCATAAAGATTTCCCTGAGTGTTAGAAAATAAACAATAATAACCTGAGATTAAATGTCTCCTCAGAATACTAAAGTTTACTATAATCAGCATGTTGATGGCTATTGTTCAGTACAAAGTTTCCTGTAAGATTCTCATATATTCTCATTTTTCACCATAGCTAAAATCATCACAGTGTCCTACTCAGATTAAAAGTAAAGGTTATTTGTCCATGGGTCACTATCTATCAAAATTAATCTCTTTAATACCTCTTACATTTCTACTGTGTTTCTCAAAATATCACGTTTACTTCACTTCACAATAGTATTGCTACTCATATCCAGCTATCTTTCTCTCTCCCTCTTTTTGCTCTCCCTCCCTTATTTCAGTACTGGGGACCCTGGCCCTCAGTTACTATCTCTATTCACTTCTCGTCTTACTTCCCTGGTGCGGATTCCCAATACAGTATTGACATAGGAGTGAGACTGAGTCATTACTTTTCCTTCTGACTTTAATGGGAACAATCACAGCTCCACAGTTGCATACGGTACTCGCTAAGTTCCTTCATTGCTATAGGTCATTAACTTAAGGAAATAACTTTCCAATACTATTTCAGGCCTAAAGATAAAAAGAGACCTTCTGTGATGCACAGGTCAAAGGTGGATGGGAGTTGCATGGTGTTTTTAAGGAAATAATCAAACAACTAAAATAGCCACTGAGGGAATCAGTAAGAGATTTAACTGGCAAGAGGCTACCTAACGTGAGTCAGAAAGAGTTGTGGTTAAGCTGAAGACAGAGGGCATGCCGTTTGGAATAGCACCAAAATACCCAGGGAGCGGCATGAGCCTAGGGGATGGAAGAGAGTGGAGAGTAGTTGGACGCGTTTGCGGTTGAGGTTTTTGTACATCAGGTGTGAAGAAAGGAGCACAGGGTATAAACCGGCAGTGAAGTTGTGGGTAAAAGAGATAGAACGTACAGGATTCCACGGGGAATAAATGAAGAGGTAAGGCAGGAACGACCCCATAATCTGGAGGACAGAATACAGGAGCAGGGAAAACGGAGTCACTGATGGGGAAGAAATGGAGACACTTCAAGTACCAGTACTTGTGATCAAAGTGCCATTTCGGGACAAGATTTTTAAAAGTTCTGCGACAAGATCGGGAACTGTCACTGAAGGAAAGCAGAGCAGAGGTAGAGCTCATTGAGACTGAGGTCAAGTTGTCTGTTTGTGGAAGACTGATTAGATGAACAAGATCATGCACTTGATCCAAATGAAATGGGAAAGTGAGAACGTGGTCAAAGTCCATTGGAAATGTGGACAAGAAGCAGGATCGGCCAATCACGGCTGTAAAATAAGGGGGCTCATGTGTGCTGGCATCAAAGGAAAAGCTAATATGCAAGGTTGGACAGAGTTTTGCCTTAGAAGCATGGAGCCAGGAAAATGTGACAAGTACAGCACTATTTTATCTTTACTGGTACCAGCCCTGTGGTACAGCAGAAGGGAGAGAAAGAAAAGTGAGATCTCTGGGGGCCTTCGATCACAGAAGCCTGTAACCACCAAGGTATAAAAAACACAGTGATTATTGTGTGGTTGTGTAAAAAGAATATGAAAATGAATATTATGATTTATAACATAGAGATATGTTATACTGTAAAACGGAAGCACATACAGTATAATATAAAATAGTTTAAAGCAATAGTTATGTATTTACAGATATGATTAAACTGAATTTTTAAAGAGCATTTCACTATATATTCATAGGAGAAGAAAATGACTGAATATATGAGAATTTCTAACAGAAATCATATTGTGTGATAAAATTTTGGGTGAATTTTCTTCTTCTTTTGGCATTTTCCAGATCCACGCAGATGTATTTAATAGTTTTAAAATGAGAAAACTAACATTTATAAACATGGTAATCATGTCTAAGAGATCTGATTAATAACTAATAGAACTCCATACAGACCTGGGTGTGGTTTAAAAAAACAAAAATGCCTCTCAACTCCTATTTTTCTTTTACTTAAGTGTAAAGTCAGAATCTTCAGGAAAGCCTCTGATAAGTTTGAATTTCATCATTCTTTCATTTGGCAGATCAAGGAGTTTTTCTTTGCCTTGGAAATTATAGAGGCTAATTGTAACCATGACTAATTTAAATGACTTGTATTATTCTGCTTAAAAGCCCAGGACTTTCAGTTCCTTTCAAGAACCCACATGTTTCTTATTTTAATAAAGGATAAGGGTTAAAGGGGGGAAGGATTTAACACAGCTGTTGTTAAAGATAGATGTGATACAGACCATTTTAAAGCACTCTTAATATAAAGAATTCTTGAAATGTAAAGCAAGCAAAACCAATTTTATAATTTCTCATCTAAATTAATACAAGTCATATACCAGGGGTCAATAGAACATTTCATCCGAAAGCAAAAGATGCTACCCTTGGACATGATTAAGACCCCATCAAGACCATCAGAAGCTCCTGAAACTCTTTATTTCTCAATAATGAACTAATATGGAAACAGACCATATCTACACAGACTGATACACCCTAAAAAAGTAAATCTCCAGTTCTGGAACCGTTGCCTTTAACTATTCCCTAGCTTACCTGAGTTCAAAGCCATGGCCCTCTGGGTGCAAATCCTACTACAACCATAGGGAAGTTACTCAGCTTGTGACCGCATTTTACGAGATTAGTTATTTACCTTTGAGGCCTATGGGGACAAAACTTATAATATGTAACTAGCAATCAAGGACAAAGATGCTGAGTTTAGCTGACACTAATGTACCTTTCAAAATGTGATCATGGGGCTGGGGATGTAGCTCAGTGGCACAAGTGCTTGCCTGGCAAGTACAAGGTCCTGAGTTCAATTCCCAGTACCAAACAAAACAAAACAAAAAACCAAAATGTGACCATGACATAAAGATTTACATAGAATATTATGGGAGAATTAAAAAAGAGAGATCAAAATCACAGCAGGAAAGGCTTTTAGAGAGAGAAACGTTGTTATCACTTGGCCATCAGGGATTAGACAAGAAAGAACGTGGAAGGAGATGCGGGGATCCTGAATGAGAGACTGAGCGTGGGGAACAGAGTGTGCATGTTCCTCACAGAGTTGGTGGTTTAAACGCCTTAAATGTGAAAGCCACATAGCCTACTGCCCATCAGCACTGTACGTAGCATTTCTGCAGGGATAATAATGGGCACACCAAAATGGAAATGTTTTAAAAGCAACTGAAAGCTAAGAAAGCAAAAGGAACTAGAAGATTTTAAATCCTAAAATTAGAAGAAACTCACAAAGGTGAGGAAGTATCTAGAGACATTTTTTACTGGTGGTATTTTGCGCTTTTGAGGAAAAATTATTGACTAGAAAGTTGAACACAACTCATAAGAGGACTGTTGCAGGAGAAAAGAGAAAAATAATGGGTGGGTGTGAGGGCTAGGGCTAGGTTTCGCTGTGCATACAAGACTGGAGAGTTTAGGGGTCATGGGTTGGAAAAAGAAATTTGGAGCCTAGAGGAGCCTGCAGTGCTCTTTCCGAGACAATTGCCATATTCTAAAACTGCGCAGAGTCATATGCTGAGTACTTAAACCCATAGTCTCTGAATGGCACAGCAGAAGTTCACATGGACTGTGACACAGCACAGACCCAAACTAATTCATACAATCTGTTCTCAAACTATCTATCTTTTAGTCATTTCTGCTCTACAGTTATATCTGGAACCATTACTGCTGCACACACATGAATAATCAATTATTTATTCAAAACATACTTGGACCACCAGGTCAAGATCTATTTATACAAACAGCAAACTGTCATAAAAGTCCAAATCCTGCACTTAGTAGACATCATTTTAACCTAGACTAAAATGAAAAATAAGATGGAACAGAATCAAAGAATTGAAAAAGATGAAGAAATTATCAGATAATTAGGTTTATGATGAATTAGTCAGATGCTTTTAACTGAAAAATATACTATTTGCAATTAAGAACTCAATGGAAGAGGTTAAGCATGCATATTCATGCCAAAGGGAACAAAATATGTTTATAAAGGAAACAGTATCAAAATGGGATACAATTACAGCTTTACATTCTTGTCATTTGGATCCTAGAATGGGAGGATGGAAATAAAACATTCAATCCATCTGAGAGTTAATAGTTAAGTGTATTTTAAAAATACATGATATTCATGCAAATATTTTGTAACACTCACTGAGGTCAAGATCCCCAACCCTGGTAAATCAAACGCTGGTAAGGGTGTGGAGGCCCCATTCTCTGGTGGGAGTGTATGAAGCAGAACCGCTTTGGAAGACAGTGTGGCAGTTTCTTAGAAAACTAAATATACCTTTACCCTGTGATCCAGCAGTCACAGTCTGGTACTTATAGGAACAGCAGGAAATTTATGTTCACATGAAAACGTGCATCTGAGTATTTACAGGAGCATTATGTATAACGGCTAAAGTTTGGAAAGTGAATGAACAGACACACCAGGCGCACGTACCCTGCAGAATTCGCTCCCTGCAGTTTCAAGCCATTACTAGGCACAGAGGAAACAGATATAAATGACTGAGCAAGAGAAGCCGATCTATTGTCTGATTTTAAATGTGTGACATTCTGGGAAAGAAAAACTGGGGCAATAGTAAAAATATCGGTGATTTCCAGGACTGGGAGGGGGGCAGGTAGAGCTCAGTGTTTAGGGCAGTATAACTTTCCATCGTACTATAATGGTGACTATACATTAATATGTAGTTTTCTGAGCCTGTAGAAAGTGCAGTACTGAGAACGAATACTGGTGTGAACTATGTACTGTGGGTGGTAATGATGTATCAGTGTAGATTCATCGATTATTACAAGTACTCGATGGAAATCGTTGAGTGGGGAACATTATGAACTTGTGGGCCCAGGAGTATACGAAAATATTTGTACCTTACACTCAACTTTTCTGTGAACTTAACGCTGCTCTAGAAAGCAGTGTATTTTTTAAAAATCTCAGCAAGTATAGAGAAGATCAAACAAGAACAAACTCCACAAAAACAACCAGATCTCAAAACCACTGAAACATTAAGGAAAAGAGAAATTTAGAAGTACTAAAATAAACTTGACTTCAAGGTAACAAAGCTTATAGGAGCAATAGAAGCAATAGAAACTGGGAATGAGACAAATCAGTTACTTTATTTTATTTTATTTTATTTTATTTTATTTTATTTGTGTATTGGACTCATAATCTTTGCACTGAGCTATGTCTTTGGCCTTTTCCAGTTTTTTTGTTTTGTTTTGTTTTTTGTTTTTGTTTTGAGACAGGCTCTGTTTAAGTTAATGGTGCCTAATTTGTGATCCTCCTGCCTCAGCCTCTCAGAGTACTGGGACTACAGGTGTTTGCCACCACACCTGGCTTAGAATGACATGTTTGAAGTTTGATAGGAAAATTTTTGTCAGCTTCTACTCCTACCCTAAGTGAAACAACTTTTGACTAATGAGAATCACAGGAACATTTTTTTGCACACACAAGAACTGAAGGTTTGCAGTTGAAGAAATGTGAAGCAAATTTCTTCAGACAAGAAGAAAAATACTCCTAGATTGAAACACCAAAATGCAGGAGGAAATGAAGAATACCAGGGAAGGTAACTGGACGATACCCCGGTTTGAGTGTCATCTCCGAACTCATGCTGAGATGCAGTGCCATGGGCAGAAATAGGAGGTGGGGTCAAAGAGAGGCTCAGTCACTTGAGATCCTCCCTTTTAAAAAATATTTTCATTTTTATTAGTACATATTTGCATATATAGTGATTACAGTCATTGTGGGGAGCTGCTACCTGTACATAAAACATCTTATTTTTAATCCCTTACTTTCCCCTCTGGCCCTACTCCCTGTTGTCCTTGTCACCTTCCTTTTTGCAAACAACCTATATCCAAGTACTCAAAAAAAATTGATCTGGGTATGATGACACATGCCTGTAATCTCAGCACTCACGAGGCTGAAGAAGGAGGATTGTTGCAAGTTCAAGACCAGCCTGGGCTCCAAAGTGAGCTCAAGACCAAGCAGAACTGCATAGCAAGACTCTGTCTCAAAAAGACAAAAAAAAAAATCTATTTCTCCAAGTAAAGACCCAATCAAAAACTTGGCAACTGAAATGAATGGATATTTCTCAGAAGAAGTACAAATACCCAATAAATATATGAAAAATGTCATAATCTCTGGCCATTAGAGAAATGCATATTAATACAACCCTGAGGTTCTATCTTACTCCTGAAAAAATGGCTGTTATCTAGAATTCAACAAATAATAAACGCTGGTGAGGCTGTAGGGGAAAAACTAAACCTTCTACATTGCTAATGGGACTCTAAAGCCATTATAGAAATCAGTATGGAGATTCATCAAGACAAAACTAGAAATTTCATGCTACCCAGCTATTCTCCTTCTACGTAACTTCCTGAAAGAGCTACAGACATCATAGTACAGGGATGCGTGCCTACCTGTGTTTCTAGCTGTAAAAATCACATAGCTAAATATGGGAAGTGGCCGTTTTGTCCATCAGTGGATGAATGGTTCCCCTTATGAAAGGCTTACGGCTGTTATGGTGGGGGTGGGTTACTGTGGACGTGGGCTCTTGTTAAAAGAGCAAGTGCAACCTAATGTTTTCTGTCTCATGCATGCTCACTGCCCTCTGCCACATTATGACTCGGCCAGAAGCCCCTTACCAGATGCAAGGACATGTTCTTGGACTTCCCAAAATACAGAAGTGTGAGCCAGATAAACTTCTGTTACAGAGACAGAAAAGACTTATGGGTACTATAAGCAAATACTGAAAACACAAAATAATTCATGTCTTTCCAAATTTAAGCTATAGAGAACTAAAATGCATACAACAATGTACAGGGAGGAGATAAATACAGTACAAATGTTCAAACATCAGATGATGAGTAAAAGGGTGTAGAATCATATTTAAACAGAAATAAGAGTGAAGCAAAACACAATAATTATATAAATAGAAAAGGCCATGCAAATACTGGATTTGCTTTTTTAAAAAGCGAGAAAGGAGAAAAGACAGATGAAACAAAGCCAAATAGAAAATGAATGTAAAGATAGCATTTCACATCAAAATTTCCACTAAATAAAAAAATTTTAATCACAATTAAGGTAGGATTAGAATTTTTAAAACTTCTGCTCACAAGAATTAAACTTTAAATACAATCACATAGATTAGAAATGAATATAAAAAGAAAACTGGACAACTATTATTCGAAACAGAGCTAGATGATGAACATTACAGTTACAGGGAGCAGAGCAAAAGAGCGGCTGAACAAGCTCCTCTGGTGGTCTCCACACTGACGCGCCAAGCTGAACAGGTATACGGGCACCAGAGGATTTTCACAGCAGCGAATCATGCAAGAGACCAAGTGCTTCCTTTCAGTGTAACAAAACAAAACAAGTAAGTATTGAAGAAAGCAGGAAGGAAAGAAATATCAACATCACCAGTCACACCTCTCCCAAGTCCAAACAGCCCAGGAGGGAGTCAGAGGCCTACTACTCAGGAAAGTTCAGGTGCTAGATGTGAAGTGCAGGATCAGATCCACCATAGTGAATCACATTGCTAGGCAATGCCCTGTACTGGAAGGCCGGTACATGTAGCTTGAGCCTATAACAGTACTGTAGGACTGGCCACTGGCTGCTGCTACAACCTCTGCTCCAATGCCAGGCAGCAGAGAAGGGAGCAGTGTGCTACCAGCTGGCAAGAAGTGCGTGAGGCCAGCACTGGACTTTCCCTGAGGGATACCTAGCACTCAGAGGAATCTGAAGGCACCACACGCAGGCCAGAGCTTGAAGAAAACTTTCTCTGTTGTCCCCAGCATTCGGTGAAGACCTGTGCTTGGTAAGACAGACTCTTTCCACCTGTGTCCTTTCCAGGTGGGTGTAGGGGCAGGACATACCTCCCAGACTGCACTGGCTCCTTCAGGCATGACACACAGGAATGACCAACTTACAGTCAGAGAGGGCATTATCCCGCCCATCTGTGACCCAACATTGTGCAGTATACCATCAGCAGGACAGTGCTCACAATCAGAGCTCCAGAAATTCCCTGGCATGAGGCAGGGACTGTGGCACAGTGGAATCATGTTTCAGCTGCATCACCACCAGCTACAGTGTTGGTCTTGGTCTTGGTCTACTCCTGAGATTATGGAGATCCTTTTAGCCCAGGACTCAGATGTCGCCCAATTTAGCATCAGGCTAGAGAGACAAGGAGCTGACTTCACCAACAATACCTCAACCATGGGCAGCATATGAGGTGCAAGACCCATTTGGAAAGCATAGTAAGCATAAAAATTTGTCCTGGAACTTAGTGCCAGATGGACGAAAGATAATGCCAGTCATGTTCTAATGGCTCCCATCCCCATTCAGAGTCCCCTGAAAAGTTCTGGTGTCAGTAGAAGACATGAGGCCCCAGTTTTTTGACTTCTCTACTCCACATAATATCTCCTGTGGTTGGTTGCAGTGGCCATGGGCCATGAGACTACCCCATTAATAGACAGCTTAGAGCAGTGTGGGCCTTGGACCTACACCAGTAGGTGGTCTGTATCTTCAGAGTGTGATAAAGCATGGGGACAAACAGGTGTGAGATAGAACCCTGGGGCTCATCTATCTATGGTGACACCACCCAGAGGTCGAAATAATTCCATAGATTCTAATCACTGGATGAGGTAGGATTAGAATTAATTTATTTACTTATTAATTATGGATGAGGTAACTAGGCTTACCCCAGACCCATGAAGAGGCTTGGGGGGAACAAACTACTCTGTCTAGGCACAGTCTGGTTCTCTCGGAACAATACACAACAGTGTATGTGGAATGAATCTGGGCTTGGATTGCCCTCTAGTGCTGAAACTGTGACACACATCAGCAGTAAAATCCAGGCAAACCAGGATCAGAGAGCCATCCAGTGCTGAAATAGTGGAAATGATTACAGGCTTAGAGAAAAGAAATGGTCTGCTTAGAATTTCTGGAAAGACAGGCACACACAAAACCAGGTGAGGGTAGATAAAATAAACACCAATGCTACAGTGCTCAGACAATGTCACATGTCAACAAAATTCAAGAATTTTCAGGAAGCCATGACTTCTTCTGAGAACCAATATGGGGTGCCTGAAACAGACCAGACAATAACCAATATGGAGAACTATCAGATAGAGAAATGAAACCAGAGGTTTCAAGGATGCTCAGTAAAACTGAAAAAAGAACTTGGAAAAATATTTCAGTATTCCAACAGAGAAACTTAGCAAGGAGTTGAAAACAGAAAAGAAATCCTTGAGCTGAAAGACAAACAGTGAAATTTTTTAAAACCCAGTATAAAACATCAATAGCAGGACAAATTAAAAAGAAAAAAGAATTAGCAAAATCTAATGTTATTTAAAATGTACAGTTGGAGGTGGACAAAAGAGAAAAGAATGAACAAGAATGAAGAAAACTTATGGGAGAATTGGAATAGTACTTTAAAAATACATATTTTACTTCTTGGAGTTCAAGGACTTAAGAATGCCAAGCGTGAGGGCATGGTGGCACATGCCTATAATACCAACAACTGGAAAGCTGAAGCAGAAGAATCACCATGAATTGAAGGCCACCCTGGGCTAGATAGTGAGTTCAAGGCCAGCCTGAACCACACAGCAAGACCCTGTCTCAAAAATCCAAAGTACATCAATAAATAATTTTGAAAATTTATTATGAAAAAGAATGACAAAGATGTACAAAGCTTAGCTAAAGAAATAAGAAAAATGTGCAAACCTAGGGATGAACACAAATATTCATGAATGGGATAATTAAAGGGAACCAGTCAAATCTATACAAGACATCTTATCAACAAAATTAAAAAGGTGAAAGATAAAGAGCTTATCAGGGCTGCAAGAGAAAATAAACACCACGTAAAGAGTTTGCTAACTCACCTGATGGCAGCCTTCTGGACAGAGATTTTATAGGCCAGGAGAGAGTGGAATGACATTTTCACAGTATTAAAGGAAAAATAACCATTCAACTGAGAGTCTTGTAGAAGACAAGAAAAACTAGCTTTAAAGCTGAAAGGTAAGACAATGACATCCCTCGTGGTTTAACATATGCAAACCAATAGAGAATACATCATATCATCAAGGCCAAAGAGAAACACAGCTTGATCATCTCAATAGATGCAGAAAAAGCTTTTAATAAATTCCAACACTCATTTATGATTAAAAATCCTACAGAAAATCAGAATAGATGGTCTTTACCTCCATCTGATAAACGCCATCTATGACATCCAACAGTCAACATTACACTATATGGACAAAAACTGAAAAATTTCACTCTAAAATCAGGAACAAGACAAGGATGCTCACCATCACCACTTCTATTGAATATAGTTCTGCAATGATACATATAGCAATCAGAAGAAAGAGAAAGTAAAGGAATAAAGATAAAAAATGAAGAAGTTAAATTATCACTATTTGCAGATGACATGATACTCTACATAGGAGACCCCAAAAGCTCCACCATTAAACTTCTAGAATTAATAAACAAATTCAGTGGCATAGCAGAATATAAGGTCAACACTCAAAAATCAATACCATTCCTGTACATAAACAAACACACAGAGAGAAAAGTTAGGGAAACAACATTCTTCACAATAGCATCCAAGAAGTGAAATACATAGGAATCAATCTAACAAAGGAAGTAAAAGAACTATACATCAAAAATTCCAGTACTCTGAAAAATGAGATTGAATAGGATATCACAAAATTCAAAGACATCGTTGCTCTTGGATGGGAAGAACCAAAATTATGAAACTCACCATATTCCCAAAACTGTTATACAGATTCAATGCAATCTTGATCAAGATGTCATTAGCATATTTCACAGATGTAGAAAATATTTTTAAAATTCATTTGGAACCAGAAGAGTCCCAGAATAGTGAAGGCAATCTTGAGCAACAGAGGCAAGGCGGGAAGCATCATCACCCCTGACTTGAAATTATACTCCATAGCTACTATGATAAAATCAGCATGGTAATGGCAAGAAAAACAGATCCAAGCACCAGATTAGAAGATGAAGACACAACTACAAACACACTCAGCCACTCTTTTCACAAAGGTATCAAACAGGTTCACTGGAAGAAAAATAGCCTCTTCAATAAATGGTGGTGGAAAAACTGACTTTTCACATGCCAAAGACTAAAACTGGACCCATGTTTACCACCATACATTAAACTAAAGTCAAAATGGATCAGAGATCTAAATATGAAAACAGAAAACTTAAATCTACTGGAAGAGAAAGTACGTAGAAATCTTGAAGACATAGGGGTGGGCAGAGAGTTCATGAACAAAAACCAAACTGCATGGGCAGTACTTCAAAGAATCAATTACTGGGATCTCATCCTATAAAAAGTTTTTATACATATAAATAAATCACCAACAGAGTGAAAATAAAACCCACAGAATGAAAAAAAAAATTAGCCAACTGTCCTTCAGACAAAGGACTTCTATTTAGAACATATAAAGAATTGAAAGAAACAGACCCCCCAAATTCAAAGAGCCAATCCAAAAATGGGCATCTCAGATGATTACACACTTCTCAGATGAAGAAATACAAATTGAAAATAAATATATGAAAAAACATGCAACATCATTGGTCATTTTAGAAATGAAAATTAAAACAACATTCAGATTCCATCTCACTCCAGAAAGAATGGCTATAATCAAGAAATCAACCAGTAACAAATGCTAGACGGGCTGTGGGGGAAAAGGAACCCTTCTCTACCGTTGGTAGGAGTGGGGACTGGTGCAATCTCTATGGAAATCAATGTGGCAATTCCTCAAAAATCTAGGATTAGAGGTCCCATTCAACCTAGCTAGTCCCCTTCTGAGTATTTTCCCAGAATAATTAAAATCATCATACTACAGCGATATATGTTCACCCACATTTGTAGCAGCACAAATTGTAATAGCTAGATATTGGAAACAAGCCCAACAACTGAGGAATGGATAAAAAAATATGGCCTTTATACAATGGAGTACTACTCTGCTATAAAGAGGGACAAACTCAAGGTTTTAATAGGTCAGTGGAGACAGCTAGAGACCATACTCATAAGTGAAATAAACCAGACTCATGTGTAAACACTGTATTGTCTCCCTTGCATAAGAAACTGAAAGAGTAAACAAGACACAATAGATATTGTAAAAGAGAAAGAAACTGTTCAAAAGGAAAGAACTACTGGGATGGGGGAAAGGAGAAAAGAAGGAAAGATAAGAAAAAATATATATGTACACATACATACACATGGTAGATAATATAATTATAACACTAATTTGTATTAGTTCATTGAAAAGAATGGGTTGTACTCACAGTATCTGATCACTTTTACACATATATATTATGTAATCTGAGCAACTACTTTAAGCAGTATATTAATTATTGTTACTTTCCTACTATCTTCTTTTGAAATTCTGCATCATTGTTTTTATTATTTTTCTGTCTTTAAAATTAAAACAAATGAAAGAAGAAGACATCCCGAGACAAACATAAATGGAGAGACTGTATCTCTACCACACCTATTCTACAAGAACTGCTGAAAGGTCCTTCACTGAAGGAAAGCAATATTAATGAGTTAGAAGAAAACACTAAAAGGCATCAAACTCACATAAGAATAATTTTTAAAATGTGGAACATTCTAATGTAAGCATGGTATTTAATCCATTTGTAGCACTACTATGTAGCCTAAAAAACAAAATAATTAAAAGCACTAACTGCATTCATATTGTAAGAGCTAGGCAATTTGGGAAATTATATAATGAGATATAAAAATTCAAAATGTGGGAAGAGTGGAGAGAATTGAGGAGTTTTCTTCTTAATATATTTTCTCCTATTCTCTTTTTCTGCTCTTATCTTTAAATCACGATAAGTTGCTGACTCTGCTACTTTGCTCAGCCACGGTTTAAAGGAACCCAGGTAGAGATGGTCAGAGGGTCTGGTGCAGAGGGAAGCTACTCACCTCATATCAGCCCAGAAGCAGAGAGAAAAAAGAACAAGTAGCCAGGGAGGGAAATTCACCCTTCCCAGTTAGGCCCCTAGCACCGACTTCCACAGGACCCACCTGCTAACAAGAAGCCAGCTATAGTGCTCTCAGGGTTCAGTCACATTCCAGAAACTCTGCTTCTAAAAACAAGAGAGTTTGGAGCGTGATCCTTAACCTAAGCCTTAACAGCTGCCTTCATTTCAAAATTGCTTATTATATTTTTTATTTTATTTTATTTTTTATTTTTGGCGGTACTGGGAATCAAACTCAGGACCCTGCGCTTGGTAGGCAGGCGCTTATTCCACTGAGCTATATCCCCAGCCCTCAAAATTGCTTATTATAAACAATGTTTTGTAAGCCTCATGGTGACCACAAAACTAAACCCTATAATAGACAAACCAAACATAGCAAGTGAGGAAATAAATATGCTACTTAAAATGATCACTTTACCTTAAAGAAGGATTTAAGAAGTAAGCAAGAAAGGAACTGCAATAAATCTAGAAAATAAATTACAAAACAGCTGTAGTAAATCATCCCTATCAATAATGACCTTGAGTAATTACCTTGAAGTTAAACAGATTAAGCTAGACAATGAAGACTTATATAATGACTAAATGGATCTAGAAAACAATGTGCAACTCTTCCTGATTTATTAGAAAGTCATTTTGTCGCTAAAGACCCACATAAACTGAAAGTGAAGAGCTACAATAATATATTTCATGCAAATGGGAATTTTATAAAAGGTAGGAGCCACCATACTTGTACTAGATAAAATCACCATAAGGACAGGACAATACTCAGGACTCAGTTTGGTCACTCTCAGTGAGTGGAACAGTATCTGAAATTCTTAGTAGGAACTTTATGAATATTAAAAGATTATAGATTAATGTGTGTGTGGTGTTGTGCTGTAACAATAACTTTTGAAATGTATCAATATGTTTTTCTCTTTGGCATTCCCATATAGGTATCCATTTGAGTCACTGAAAGACTTCACTCACATACAGCTAAAGAGGTTTAAGTGTTGGCATAGTCCTTTGGAACTCCAAAGGACAGAGGATTGGGGAACCCAAGGCTGTAATAAAATGGCTCCAGAGACCTAACAATAATGCCTTGCTATTAAGCAGTGAGGACTAGCTTATAATTTCTGAGGTTACTTTGACTCTGACTGGCATGGAATAGAGAGGAGGACAGTTTCACCAGGGAACACATAAATTATGAGGCTGAAATTCAGCAGTGTTTTTAGCAGCAAAACAAGCCAAGAGGGTCAAGGTAAAGTGGGGTATAGATGAGTTGACGAAGGTCACTGGACCCTGGCCAAGGCAAAACTCTTGAACTGTATTTTTGAGAGCAAGGCCCAGCAGTGCACCCTGCCCTTACATTGTAGGAATTCATGCAAAGGATGACTCACAAGGTAGTGAAAGAACCTGACTGCTGATCTATAGTCCGCTTCTTCATTATTTGGAAAAGAACCCAAGACAAGTTAGGGAGTCTATTTAAAATATAAACATTTAGCTTTAAAAGAATATAAAAGTACGTTATTTAAACGAGGAAAAATAATTTTAATTGACAAATTTAAGTTTTCATTTTTTTAGAATCAAAAGAGGTAAGGACTATGGAGAGAAATTTTAGTAGAGAAAACTAATACAACTCATTTCTTTGCTTATGAGTAAAGTTGTTTTAGTGATTTCATCTGCAGATTGGTAAACAGTCAAGATTTTAAAAAATAGGTAAGATGAATCACAGGGAAAGATTTTTGTGAAGTAAGTTTAAGGATACAGCTGGAAGAACTTAAAAGGGTTCTGATTGCATATAAATCAGGAATTTTAGCTAACCCATGTTTATAATGTTATAACGTAATCATATCCTGAAGTCATTGAACAGGGACAATTAAAACTAAAAATATCACGCTTTTAAAAGGCCATATAAACAGTTTTTAACATATAAGTAAAATATTGATAGAATGCATTTCACTGCTGATCCAAACTTGAAAACAGTTTGATACAGTATTCCTTTTGCACCGTTAGTTTTCAATCAATCTATTACTCTTACCAACTTGTTTTCTATGCAGTATGATCAGTGTTTTTTTAAGAAAAGAAATAATATTATAAATTGGAGTTATTTAAAGAATATAATTACAATTCCAAAAAATTACAGGCTTAAAAATCTGATGTTTTAAATCTCAATCAATACTTAAAATATTACTTATATACTGTTTATATAATTTGTTATATTAAATCTGTATTTGCTTAAAGACTGGAGACTCAAATTCTATGTTCATTTACAAAATCTCAGTGCTTAAGTTTTTTTCTCAAAAATTGATAATTTCTAAAGCTCTGATTGGAGCTCAATAATAAGTTTTTCATGACCTGTTTTCTGCATTAAATATAATGCACCAGGAAAAACATAAGAATAAACTTCTAGGAACTGATGCTTATTTCAAGCTCATTGTATTATTAAATATGTAGAGTGAGGTTTTCTGGCACATCAGTTATACCTCAGTAAAGCTGTTTTTAGTTTTTTTTAAAGAAGTTGCATTAAAAATAATAATAATGAATGCTTTCAGGTCAAATGCCACAGTGTTGAATCCCAACCTCAATTTTGGCTGTGTGCTAACAGGAGTTTTGTTCCCTTTTCTGAAATTCGGTTTTTCCAATGCTAAAATTGGTATAAGAGGAATGTGAATTAATTTAGATAATATATCCCAAATATATGCTGGCCTATCTAAAGCATAGCGAACACTAAATAATAACTTCTCTCTCCTTATTTATAAAATGAAATAAAAACCTTTTAACATGAATTCTTGAAGGAAGTACTGTCTTGTTTTCCACTGACAATTTTGTGTTAGTGTGTGGTGAACACAAACCTGCCACTTTTAGATGTTTGTAAGTCTAAAAAAATGCAGAAAAAAGCTTCAGGGAGTTTTCTAAATTAAGATCGTTTTTGCTTCTCAAATATATTAACATTTGTATAGTATTTAACAGGTGCATTAAGAGAAAAGATTTTCTAGCAGAAACAAAATATTATAATTAAAATCACTCACTGTAATGGATCTTGGGAAGAGAAATTCTTTAAAATAACCGCAACTGACAATAATCAATGATCCCTAAGAATACGGTGTCCAAGTCTTATCCCGGAATGTGTCTAGCTAAAGTGCTTGATTTTTCTTTATAATCAACACCTCATAAGATACAACAATAGGCAAGAACTAGGTAAGATTAATTACACCTTCCTTCTGTTGTGATCCATAGGAAAGAGGTTATTTTCTTATCAGAGTTTTATTTTTATTCTAAAATATAGAGATTGAGTATCGGGATGCCCAAGTTGCGGTACTGCTGCTGAAGATTAGGAGACGTGTTGAGGACAATTTTGAATTCTTTATTTATAAGACCACTCAAGCTATCTGTTTTACCTTATATAAGGTTTGTTAGTGTGTGGTTTTCATAAACTGGTCCATTTCAAGTAAGTTACCAAATGTATGTTCGTAGAGCTATTTGTCTTACTCTCTAGTGATGCTTCTAAAGTTTAGCAACCTTTCTCCTGTCATTGCTTGTACTAAAGAACTGTCTTAGCTGGTGCTTTGACTGGTAATGTGCCTCTTAAGTTTGGTGAATTTCTTTATTCCAAAATCTACATAATCTGATAAAAATATAGCCATTTGAACTTTTTAAAACTTTCATTTATATCATATCTTTTTCATCCTTTTACTTTTAGCCTATGCATTACGTCTGAGGTGAATATAATGCAGAGAGCAAAGCGTGGTTCCTTTGTTTTGTGAATCTGCTTCAGGGCTCTCTTTCTCTTCATTGTTATGCTTAAACTATGTATTTTTAAAGAAATTACTGGTATGTTGACAATTTAGGTCCAACATTTCCTTGTTGATGTTTTCTGTACCCTGTTTTCTACGCTCCCTTTCCTACCTTTTATTCCCTTTTTTGGAAGTTTTTTAATATTCTATTTTACTTTATTGTGTTTTAATGTAATCTTTCTGTGTATTTTAGGTAGTTTCTTGCTACAGGTGTTACATTCTGTATTCAGTATGTTAAATTTTGCTTAGGATCTATATTTTACCACTTCAGATGAAATATGGAAAGCTTAACGCCCTGAAGCCCGCTTTGCCTTCCCCCATTTCTATTGTCATGTCATACATATCACACTTTGTGTACATCATAAAGTTCACCAGACAATGTGCCAATTCTGTTTTTAAACATCCAACCTACCTAAAATACTCAGGAGGACAAGAAGTCTAATACGTCCAGGTATTTACTGTTTCTTTTTACTTTTCCTGTATTTCTCTTGTTCAACATTTCCTTTAACTGTAATTTCTCTTCTGTCAGAACTACTTTCTTGGTGATTCTAAAGCATGTTTGGCTATGAATTCTCACAACAACCACTGTGATACTTTCCAGTGATACCTCAGGCTCTGCACATATTTTTCCCATCCTTTTTCTCTCCTCTTTTCATACTGAATACTTTCTTTAGATCTGTCTTTAAGTTTACTAAATCTTTCTTTGTTATTATCTCCATGCTACCATTTAGGCTTTCCAAAGAGACTCTATAGTTATTCTTAAATCTAAAATTTAATTCTCTCTTCCTATTTGCTGAGAGTTTCTATCCTTCCATTCTTTTCAAAAATGTTAGCCCTTTCTCTCTAAGCAGGATTAACAGACTCTGCCTTACTCTTCTACTAAATTCACTTGTAAAAGTTAAGTCAATGGAGGATCTATGTGAGGATATTTAAAAGAAAAATTAGGAGGTTGACCAGAAAGAAGACACGAGTTTGAGGCACTACCAAACTGACAATGTTTCTCGGGTTTCTCTCTTTGTGTTTGTGTCCCATCCTGAACTTAACACAGCTCAAATTTGGAAGTGGTCATGAGGGAATCTATAGTGCATCTTCTTGGAGAATCCGTCTAGCTCTGGGTCAATGCCAAGGAATATTTCTGAAACACAAAGAAAGTAGGTGACATTTCTCTTTTAAGAATTTGTTCATATTTTTTGGATCTATTTCCCACCTCCTACAATCTCATGGTAGTGTGGGGACAGCAAGAGGGACAAAGAAAGGGACAGAGGGGAAGCTTATCTCAGATTTGTATGTTTCATTTCTTTTAAGGTTGAATGAAGTGGTATAAATTTAGTTTCTGCACCTGATCTTAGCCACAAGGCCATGAAACAATAAAAATTCATTTCCCATTACATGTAGAAATGCACGTGTGTTTATTCTTAGTAACTCTAATTTTAATGTTGGGGAATTAAGCAATGAAATATTGAATTTACAAAAATAATTGTGAGGATTTAATATTTCTGAAATAAATAGTTTAATGATTAATTTTAAACTTTCATAAACATATACAAATATGCTTCAAATACATTTCTCAGTAACAGAATGAGACATGATGGATTTATTCTATTTTGAGATGACCTCACTTGATTTATCTCTATCCAGAACCAGTGTTCCCCTTCTCCACTGTTTCTGCATCACAGTGCAAGCATCTGCAATATTTCACTGTAGCGTGTTTTGTCCATCACCAATGAGACAAAGAAAAAGGAATAGTTATAGAAAAATTACAAAGGTTATAGTCTCCTATAGTGCTCTTGGAATACTCTCTTACAATCCTTTCCTCCCATCCTATGAAAACCTCTCTGACATTTTGCCTTAACTTTTATTCTTTAATAAACATTTTTTCGTTCTTACTCTGCCTTCACAGACGATTCTTTATACACTTTCATCCACAGTGCACACACTCTCTTTTAATATATAACCCTTTATTCAATGTACAATAACATGTACCCTTCACTTTGTATTAGGTTTTTATTTCTGCACAACAGGTTCTAGAAGAGCAGCAGATTTTATTATGCTTGGCATTGGATTTTGAATGTGGTTCAATATATGATATATATATTATACTGAATATTTAATTGTGCTAGTAACTTACTCTGAAAGTGTACTTACATAGAAAGAAATTATCTTTATACTTTGCCTTGCCCAAGGGATCAAACATTGAAAATACTGCATAATAAACTAATCTGGTTTTTCAGTACATACATTATAGTTCTAACCTAAAAGATATTATTGAAGTGATCTCAGTAAGAATTTAAATATTTTTAATTTCTGAACTTCTCTGTGCTTTAAGTGCCCCAAGTAAAAGGAAATACTTTTAAAACATTGGCTTAACCTTTTCTGCTCATCCAATAAAAGTGATTACTCCTGCTGAAATGTGTTTCAAAGAATGCATTGTTGTTTGGAAAAGGAAGTGTCTGCAGATTCTCAATGGTAAAGTGTTGACATAAAAGAGTTATTTAAATATGCTTTAGTGTCTTAATGCATTTCTTCTTTCTTTCTTGGGGGGCAGGTCAGTTTCTTCCTGGGTGGCCTGTATATCTGTTTGATGATTTCAAGTACATAAAATCAGAATATTTAAAAATACAAACGAATAAACTGTATCATCCCAATCTGTTCAGAGACATGACTGTAAGAATCATTTGTCTTATTGCACACAATTTAAATATCTACAGACATTTTCTAAAATTATTTAACACAAAAATGTATAATGTAATATTAACTATAAAATCAATTTTCTAAATCAGCTCAAGTGTAAGTTGTATGACTAAGTAGAATATGTATAAAGATAGGCACTTTATGCTTTAAAAGACTTCTTAGGAATTATCCAGTGATGCAAAAATTCTACTTGCACATGACTTGTACTTAAAAATACTAGAGTAAAATAAGAGAAAAAAGTGCAAATGCACAGTTGAAGTCATAAATAAGGGAAATACTCTTATAAGTGGAAGAAAAGAAAGGAAATGCAGCATTCTGAGCTGGCACTGAGGTGCTGGATGTGAGCATATGCAAAAAACCAGATCGGAAATGGCTGCTCCAGGCGAGGCCTCAGAATTGAAGCCTCTACAGATGAGGAGGAAGGTGTAATATTACCCCTTCTCCCTTCTTGCAAATTGCTAAACTCAATAAAATGATAAACTAGAAAAAACAACTCACACCATGGAAAAAGATAATGGTGTGCAAACTAGAAGACTTTGACTTAGATACTGTTCTTTATTAATTTTAAATTTTGTACTAAAAAGAATAAAAAATAATAATAAAAAACTGGAAACAATACAGAATTTCACTAAACAAGAGGGCAAGAATTCATCCGTGGTTGTTATATTGCATATTTAGGTCCATTGACCTAGATACTGTTTGTTTTTTCCCTTTAACCATCCTCAAAAGTGTGCACAAAGGTTGAGATATCTAACTTATAATATCTCCATGACGTGATTAAGAATTCAGACTTCTTATGTGTACTCCCCATGATGAATATCATCATTACCTACTGCAAACATGTACTAATAAGACTTTTAAAAAATTGGGACTTCTGGGTAAGCAGCAGAGAAAGATCCTCCCGGAGGATCACCACACAGACACTGGAATATAGAAACATGAGGAAGACAGGAAGGAGAGAAATGGGTCCCCTGGACCCAGGAAGGATCTGAAATGAGAACTGAAGCCCTCAGAAAGAGCAAACAAGACCTCTCCTGGAGAAAAGGCTTGGAGGGCCGCCATGGTGCAGTTGGAGGAAGAGGAGGCAGCGAAGGAGGGAGTCACTGCTCCAAACATACCCTTGGCCCGCTCCCTCATTCCAGCACTCCCAGCTCCAGCTTCAGGGACCCATGCTAGCAGGAGCCTCCTGACTTGGCCAGGGGAGAGTGGATTTCTCAAAGCTGGTCCAAAACCGGAGAGGAGAAAGTACAGTGCAGAAAAGAGGCAGCGGTGGTTGGGAGGTGTTGTTGAACCCAGTGTGAGGATAAGTTACAACATCCACTAAAACAGAATCCCCTCTCTGCAGCAACCTTTCTAATCAGCGCCCTGAGGCAAGATGGAGTCAAAGCAATCAGTACACAGCCCATTACACCCAGCTCTACACCTGCCCCAAGGCTGTGCCCTCCTACCTCTCCACTGTGTGAGCAACTACCAGCAGAGAGCAGTAGCAGTGACCTCAGGGCCTCAGCAATTCCCAGGGATCCAGCCAAAAAACAAACAGGAACTGGAGCCCAACAGTAAGAGAGAGCTGCAGATAGTGGTGGAACACATGGTCCCCTGCCATCCTCACTCCAACACCAAGCAGGAAGCACAAGTTCAGTTACCAGGCTTCAGTTACAAGCCTGAACTCTCTCTCTTGGTGACACAAGCACTCAACATGTGTTCCCGACAGCAATGGGCTGAGTCCATGGGCTTTAGGACTCACCCTAAACTACTAATATGAGCACCAAGAGGGACTTCATACTGCTTGCATATGTGAACCTTGTATGAACCCATAGCAACAAATTTCACAAAAAGCAGCAGTCCTGGGGTCCGATAGACAACAACATACTCTACACAGCACATGTGAGAAAATCATCCAGTTCTCTCCTAGAACTAATAACTAAATTTAGCACACACCCTGGACTACCACAGTGAGCACAGGTATGGGAGATCTCAAGATCCCACTTGTGTCCAGCATTGCAAGTGCGCCCAATGCCCCGCTGCAAGGGGCAGAGAGAGGCAACACTAGAGATTGATAGGTGGGAGGAGGTGAAGACCTGGAACTAGGGGGCAGACTCGGTTCTCTAGCTGGATGGGGATAGCCTCCAAAGAGTCATAGGCGGCCTGCAAGGATACACTAGTGGCCTATAAGGGGACCCTGGGGTCGTTGATGGAGAGCTCAGCAGTCTGAAGAGGGAGGGGCTCCCTCCAAGCTACATGAGAACCCTGAAGACCTAGACCGGGCCTCTGGCAGTGCAGGAATAGGGAAGAGCCCAGGGGTCTGCAGGGGCTACCCCGTGGACGCAACTGGGTCCCTGGAAGCACCTCGCTGGGGCAGAGCCCGGTGGTTTATGGGGGTGACCCTGTGAACTCCACTAGGCCCCCAGGAACACCTCACCAGGGTGAAGCCTGGAGGTCTTTAGGGGTGACCCTGTGGACTCAACTGGGCCTCCAGTAGTGCGGCGATGGGGTGGAGCCCAGCAGTCTGCCAGGGTGACCCTGAAGACCAGACAGGGTCTCTGGACACGATGTATCAAGGTGGAGCCTGGTGGTTCGCTGTGTAACCCCGCCTACTCGACCAGACCCCTGATGGCCTTGAGGGCTTATCAATGGGGGCTTGACCATAGTGAACCTGGTTAGCTGCCTATCTACCGTCTTTGAGGATGGGTGCTTTTCCACCTCCTGCCGCAGCAATTTGTATACACCCATGTTTGTTACAGCATAATTTGAAGTAACCACGTCTCTTCCCAATGTGAGAGCCAGAGGGAGTAAATAAAACAAAAGGTACAGTTATTATCAGAGGGAAGATGACTGATTGGGTGGTAGAACAATGGAGATGAGGGTGGAGAAAATCGATTAATTGAATGAGCCATCATCTGTATAACTGAGCAACAAATGCAAAGATAACATGTAATACAGCATCCAGTGCTAATTCCCTACTATCTTCTCTATAATTTGATATTTCCTTTATTGTTTTTGTGTTAACTAATGTGAAGATAACATTATATAATACAGCATCCAGTACTAATTCCCTATGTTCTCTATAATTTTGTATTTCCTGTATTGTTTTTGTATTATTCTGGTTTATATGTCTCCATTCTTTTGTCTTTAAAATAAAAAAAATTAATAATAAATATGTTGTAGTACTTCATAGCTTTAGTGCTTTATATTTTATCAACTCTACACTCTCCCACCAGGTGATAATTTCTAACACATCCACTATGTGTTACCTTCATCCATTTATCTAAATTCATGTATATAAATACACACATTTATATCTACACTTAAAAAATACTGACAATTCAAGTATAAAATAATCAAAGTCTTTACAAAAAATATCAATCCATTGTCACATTTTAGCTTTTTCTTTTGTTTCTTTCTTTCTTAGAGACACACATATACAAACACACATATAAGCATACACATTTATAGATATGCTTACCAAATGCTTGCAATTAACTTACTTGTTTTTGATATCAGGAATCAAACTTATGACCTCAGGCTTGCCAGGCAAGCACTTATGACACTGAGCTATATCCCCAGACCAATTAACTTACTATCAACTGATGACTATTAATGTCCACTTACATGTGTTCAGTAAGTATAGGTCACAGCCTACATGTATGCCAATTTATGAAGTACTGCTGAAAAAGTTTTCCAAATTGGTTATACCAATTTACATTCTCTCTTAAAGTATATAATTATTCTCTAGATTTATAAAATTTCTGTCCTTTGGTAATAATAAAATGTCATCAACCTCACCAGTGAAATCTTGTGACCTCAATGTTCATTTCACTTATTGTCAATAAAGTTGAGTAACTTTTGTTTTTTATAATTCATTTTTGATTCATTTTCTTCTTTAAAATGGCTCTTAAGGTCTTCTTTCCAATCTGGCATGTCTGTTTATTTCTTATGGAGCTTTAGGAAGTTATTTTTATAATTGAGATTGTAATGCTTTGTTGCTTATGTTGTTGCAAATGTTATATATCACTAATTGTAAATTAATATTTTGACACTGTAATGTGTCCTAAAATCAACTTCTTAGAACTAAAATTTACTGTGCTTTCTTTCTTACTTATTGTTCATATAGTACCGTACTGCACACAAGTGCAGATATATGGGTATATCTTGAAATCTGTGACAACTGAAGTCATCTCAAAATCCATACAATATGTTATCTTTTCCTGGATAGAAGCTTGTTTTTTATGTTTCACTTTCATGATGGCCTTGACATACAGCGATTTTTAATATTAATATAGTTTCATTTTGTCAAACATTTGATAGCATTTTGTTTATGCATTTATAAAAAATTCATAACATATGAGATTGATTTCAACTTTTCTCTGTACGATTAATTAATCATACAGAGAACATCGTGTGCTGAACAGTGCTATATCCAGCAAACTGCCTCCTATGTTGTACAGTTTCCAGACCATGAACAGGGTTTCTGTTTTCATCGAGTTACGTCTTCTATAATATTCTTCATATGCCTTCCATGTTTGTCATTAGATACCTCCAAAGCATGTTACTATTTTCAAATGCTAAATAGAATTTTGACTGAATTTCTCCCTATCACTGGTATATAAACTCCACTTGGAATTACATATTTATTTCACATCTAGTCACCTTGTGAAATTTTCCTTTCAGTTTTCATAATTTAATTCTATTCACATTATTCACTTTATTGTGAGACCTAAAGTTTCCAGGATGCTATTCAATGGAAGTAGCAGTGATAGATTTTTTTTTCCTTATTTCTTAATTTGCAAAGAATAGTTTTAATGCTTCATAACTTAAAAACATTTTAAGGTATTTTTTATAAATAACTTTCAGTGGTTAATAAAGTTCTTAGTTCACTATTTTGCCAAGATTTTTTATCATAAATGTGTTTTGAGTTTCATGAAAGATTTTTTTCTTTGTCCAAATTCAATGATCATATGGTTTTTATCTTTAATTGGAATATGCAGTTACATTTTGATCATGAACTACCCTAGTATTTCTGGAATAAATTTGAAATAAAATAACCCTACTTGGTTATTTAAAAAATACACTGTGAGATAATATCTGCTAGTATTTTTTTTTTTCATTTTTTTCCTAAGTAAGAATGGTTTAGCAACTTTTATTCTCACATGGTCTTCTCAGGATCTGGTTAGAAGTTTACACTGTTTAAATTCACTGTTTCTATTCTTCAAAATGGTCTTTTATTGGAATGATTTGTTTTGGAAACTTAGGTACAAATCATCTGTAAAATCATTAAGCTCTCATATTTTCTTGGGACGATTTTAATGCATTTGTTTAGTTTCTTTAATTGTTAAAGGATGATATAAACCTTGTTAGGTCTATGGTCTAAGCTACAATTCATCAACTGTAATTAATTTTGTTTGCTAGTGCAGCTTGAGTTTGTTATACATTTTTTTTAAGTACTGGGGATTGAACCCAGGGCCTTCATACTGATCTACAATCCCAGCCCTTTTATTTTTATTTTGAGAAAGGGTCTGATGAAGTTGCTACCTTGCCAAGGTTGGGTTTCAACTTGGAATCCTTCTGCATCAGTCTCCCAGAACACTCTGGGCGTAGAGGTCTGTGTCACCATGTTTATTTATATATATTCTAATTATACTAATTTATATTTTAAAAATCTAATCTCAAGTTCTTTGCCAGTCCTCAAAATTCAGCATAGTGTCAGAATTTTTGACTATGCAGTCTAAATGTGTGCAAGCACTGTTTCTTTATCCCTGCACTATACTTAATGGATTAATAATTGGGATATATTATTTTTGTAAAGTATGTGGATTTTCTATAGCTGCTTTAAAGTAATCATCACGGCTCCGTTTGCTTATAGCATCTAAGTGCACTCTTTTCAGGCCTCGGAGCTCACCAGCAGAGTTCAGGTGCACGCAGAGCTGCTGAGCTTTTGCCTAAAGGCCCTGGGGAAATCCCAGTTTCTTGCTTCCAGGTTCTAGAGGCTCCTGCTCTATCTTCACTTGTGGGTCCTTCTTCCTTTTTCAAAATTACCTATGGAGAGTTGGGCTCCTGTCAAGACATGTTTCTCTGTACCTTTCAATTATCAGATCTTCCCCAACCGAACTCCTATTCGCCCTCCCTACATATAAAGACCCTGTGATTATGCTAAGCATAACAGGTGAATCTAGGCTCTTTTCCCTGTTTAAGGTTAGCTGATTCACAGCCTCAACCCTCTTCGGTAGGCAGGTACTTAGTACAGTTCCAGCATCTGGGGATTAGAACAAGTACGTTTTAAGACGCTATTATTGTGCCTTCTCAGGAAAATAATAGAGCTCCACCAGCAATACTACCAATCAGATAGTTTATGCAATTTATTACACTTTACTTCTTTTGAAATTTAGCACAATATCACAATTCATTCACTCAAGATGTAGGAACTTTGAAGTGAATGATGACAATTGTAATAAACCACTGACTGTCAGACCTCAGGCCTGACGTGAGCTGGTCCCTGACCACCTGCACAACCGTGGATTCCATGCTGCGGCTCAGCCACTGCCAACTTGAAGATGGCTCAACATTGCTTCCCCTCTGCATATGACAGCAGAAATATCAGCCAAACAAAGACCTGACCTTGGACAAGCAAAAAGTCTGGAATAGGGAATTCAGCATAGCTAACTAGAGGAGGAGTGACACCACAGAAGCCCAGAAAAGACCCACGGAGAAGGAATGATCTGAAGACCCAATGTGAGCGAGCCAAGGAGGAGCCATGCTGGAGAGGCACAGAGACAGCAACAAGCAACACAGAGAGGGGGACAGTCTATCATAAAAGGAAAGAGACATGAGAGATGGATTAACCAAACACAATGGAGTGACCACGTCTGAATTTTGCTTTGAAGATTCTAGCGCAAAGAACACTATTCAGAGAAGTGTCCACCAAAGAACATTCTACAAGGAAAAGAGCGCTGGGTGGAGACAGACAGAACCCAGAGCAGTTGGAGCCTGCAAGAAAAATGCGGAATAGGCCTTCCACATGCCTTCCTAGACAGCTAGGGAGTTGCCTCAGTCCAGCGCGTGCCAGCACAACTGAAGAACCAAAGGCAGCAAGGACACAGCTGTAGGGAAGGGCTTAGCATTCAAACCTGAGTCCCAGAGCAGCCCCTTGGCTCCAAGCCAGGCTCCACACGGCCAAATTCTCAGAGTGGATGAGGGAATGGCAACCAGGAGAGACATCTGTCGGTCCGAGAGTAGGCCAGGAGTGTGGCTGACGGGCTAGAGCTGGGGGACACAGACCCAGCTCACGTGCTTAGAGGCCAGGTTCATGCTGATTTACACAGGACTGGGAAGTCCCAGTGGCACCGTGTCCCCACTGTGTGTAGATGTCTGCATCCAGCACCAATCTGGGCCCACAGCCACCTGACTTCCAGCATGAGCAGAGTCACTTCTTAGCCTGAGATCTGCTCCCTATGCCTAGGCTCTGCGAAAGAGCCACATCCCCAATACTATAGAAAACTTTCTTTGTATGTAATTTTACTTACTTACTTACCTACTTGCTTGCTTATTTACTTACTTGCTTACATGCCGTGGTTTTCCTTTCTGCTCACACCCACCCCATGCACCCACACTTTTATTTCATCACTTTCCCCCTTTGCTCCTGTAAAGAGTGTGTGTGAACGTGCATGTGTCTTCCTAGTCTGCTTGCCCCTTTCTTGCAATATAGTGGAGAGAGGAAAAGTGAATTCTCCCTTGTCCCTTTTATATTCCAATTTATGCACATCTTTTTCCTTATTGCTTTCTGCTGTTTCTTATTTTTCTCCTATTTTACTTTTCTTTCATCGCCCCTTCATCTATCTCCCTTTAACTTGTTCTCTAATATTTTGTAATTGCCATAGAATCTTTTCTCACTACCAATTTTATACCCTGTTATTCTATCTAAATATATAATGTACCTCTCTTGCCCTTAGGATCTTTCATTTCCCTCCTCCTTCCTCTTTCCTCTGCTACATAGAAAAAGATTTAAAACAAAAACATTTTTTAAAATTTTCTTCCCCTGCTCTTGGCATTACCCAGTCTGTAATCCTCTGGGTTTTACATAACTGATTCTATAAAATTGCTGTTGATTTTTTTCCATAGAAAGAGACATAGCTACTGCATTTAGTGCATGTTAGCTGTGGGTAAATACTTGAGCTGTTATGCCTACACTGTAATTGTAGATTTCTTCCCCAGGGTAAAGGGGGATCTAAAAGTGGGTTTCATGCTATGTTCTCATCTTACCTAGATAGAAACCACTATAATTGTTTAGTAGCCTGTTACATCTGTAGCTGCTCTGATTATGTAGGATTGCTCCTGACTCAAGGGACATTTTTATGGCAGTGAATCAGACTGTGGATTCCACCATAACACCCAGGGAGAGAAACACTAAGAGTCCCTAAACCAAGAAGTTGTACTGGATCAAACTCTGCAAAAACCTGGTAAGAGGAAGCAACCTGGTGGAAAGAACCCTGAACTAACCCTCAGTTAGCTTGAGTATTACAGTGCACAATTCAGAGAAGTGATTGGGGTGTTAGCACTGAGCTTCTCTAGCTTCTCTAGCAAGTAACCTACATGTGAATCCCATTTACACTGTCTCTTTGGAATATTTAATCTATGTTCCTACCAGATACCCTATATGTTTGTTTCTCTTTTTACTAGCATGAGGTGATATGTTCTTTCATGGGTTAAATTCATTAGGTTGTGGTTGAGTTTGTTAGGTTTTTGCTTTTATGTATTTGTTCTTCCATTGACTCTAACTTAATAGGTATCTAGGTTCTCTCCCTAGTCTCAGCTCTTTATCTGTCCTCGCTTCAAACCCCCAGAGTGATACTGTTACCATATTTCTTTTTTTTTTTTTTACCAAACACATAAACTTCTCCTCCAAAGTTTTTAATTTCCCAGACTCAGCTCCTCAACAGGCAAGCCTTTCTTCTCTAACATCAAGCCTCAGTCCTCCCCATCCTAAGCTTTTGACTCTTCTGTACCTCTCCTAGCCTACTGTACTATCTATAAGCAGCTTCTGACAGCCACACAGTTTCCCTCAATCACAGAGTAAACCCCTTTCCTGCCACCACTCAATGAAAAGAGCTCTGATAGAAGCAGACACCACAGCAAATGTTTCTTCTCATCTGTCGCTACCCTCTGCAAACCTCCCCCCAGATCCTTACACTCCTCACCTATCACCTTTCTTTCTCCTTCCTTCACTTCAATTATCACATTGCAGAACAAACAAGTAATGAATAGTCCTTGTGTACATAAAGACAAAGGGGAAAAGATAAACAAAGGAAAGTAGCATAACTGAAAGGACTATCATATACACATGTTTTATGATTAGATCTATTGATGCTGTTAGAATCAAAGAAATTCAGAACAGCATAGGCACAGAATCCAAATCACTTAAGGTGAATACTTGCACTGGGCATATAAAGCTGAAAATTATTCACAAGGAGGTGATATCTTACTAAAGATCTCCATATAAACTCTCCTCACTATTGTAGTCCTGTACCCCTCCATAAAAGGGAAAAAGAGGGAGATATATATAAAACATAAACACAGATACACATATGAGCATGGAGAAGCAAGGCAACAGAAGATCCCAAGTTCATCCAACTTTCCCATGGCAGAGAAAAGGGTCACACAGGGAGAAGGAAACAAATACCAGGTAGCAGAACTCTATCAAAAATTGACATAAGTGATGAAGATGATACACAAGGGGGATATAGCTCAGTGGAATAAGCGCCTGCCTAGCAAGCGCAAGGTCCTGAGTTCGATCCCCAGTACCGCAAAAAAAAAAAAAAAAAAAGCAAACAAACAAAAAAACCACAAACGAGTTCAAAGAGGAAATGATCCAAAAGTTCACAGACATTTCACTCAATATACCCATGGCGAATTTGGGGGAAATATGTAAATCTGGATGAGCTAACCAAAACATTTCAAAATTTGAATGACAGATTCAACTAGAATATGGAATCCCCCCAAAAATTTAGACAAACATATCTGAAATAAAAAAAGAAAACTGCATGCAGTTCATAAATCGCAGAAAAGACGAATATGAAGACAGAATGTCAGAAATGGGGGGCAAAATAGTGAATTACAAAGGAGAGCTCAAAACAACCAAAAAGAAAATAAAGAGGGTTATCCAGCAATTAATAGATGCTAATAAAAAGACAATCTAGAGCTACTTGGAATTACAGAGAAACTAGAAGATAGCACAAATGGACTTACTTACAAGTTTATAGAAATCAGAGGAAAGTTCCCAAGTTAAGAAAAGAGATTAAAACACAAGCAAGTGATGCTTATGGAGCACTAATTATGATGACAAGAGCAGATAAAGCAAATTCTTAATAAATTAATAGATACACAGAAAAAAAAACAAAAATTTAAAAAGCACCCAGTGAAAAACAAAAAAATCATGTATACATGTAAACCAATTAGAATCACAGCAGCCATCTTCCCACAAACCCTAAAGGCTGGGAGACGGTGGAGTGAAGTATTACAAGCCCTAAAAAGAAATAACTTCCAAAACACATTAACTTACCTAGCAAAGCTATCCTTCAAAATAGTACTAAACCAGCTCTTAAGAAAACACTTAGGAATATTCCAGACAGAACCTGTGAAATGGACATGCTAAAAACACAGAAGAGACGAATGGGACCAATGGACAAATAGCAACAGAAAAATCAGGAAAAGAAAAACAAAACTTTACCAGCAGATGAAGAAGGCAACGATAGTAAAAATGGCCAACACATCTAAGTAATGTCTTTCAAAGTTAACAGCCACAGCTCTCCAATTAAAAGACACACAATGAAAACTTGGATCAAAAACCAGAATCTAATAATTTTGATCTAATCTAATCTAATAATTTTCTAATCTAATAATTTGTTCCGTTGAAGAAACTAATCTAATCCAAAAATATATTCATAAATTAAAATTAAAGGGCAGAAAAAAACATTCATGTCCCACGACCCCCAAAACAAACAAGGGTAGCAGTTTTAATATCACACAGGGTAAACTTCAAAGTAAAACTGATAAGAAGAAACAAAGGTCACCACATACCACTTAAGGCAACAATCCAAGGTTGATGAACATACGCAACAAGCACTGAAGCACCTATCTTCATAAAAAAAAACTACTGAAATTAAAAATCAAATGAACACAAACCTGATCATAGTAGGGGATTTTAACACCTCACTTCCACGAAGAGATCAATTAAACAAACAAACAAGGAAACAATACAGAAATATCAGGGCTGAACCACACCTTAAGCAGATGGGTTTAATTGATATATACAGAGTATTCCCCTCCTCTACAATAGAGTATACATTCTTTTCATCAGCATATGGTACTTTTTCCAAAATAGATCGCATACTCATCCACAAAACTAGTTGAAGTAAATATAAAATAACTGAATATTACCCCAAGCATACAATCCGACTATTGTGCAATGAAAAAAGAAGTCAATAACAGAAAAAAATTGGGGGAAAAGAAACAAGTTCCTGGAAAATTAGCAACATACTCCTAAACAATCAATAGATCATAAGGGAAATCAAGGTTATTGAAAAATTTTCTGTAAGTTAATGAGTATGACTGCACAGCACAATGAAACCTCCAGGATACCAAGGAAGCAGTTCTACAAGGGAAAATTCATCATATGCTCATATTAGGAAAACAGCAAGTACAGATAAATAACCTTATGAGAAATCTTAAGACACTTGACAAACAACAGCAAACCAGCCCCAAACTGAAATTAAGGAGTTAAATTATAAAACTGAGAGCAGAAATCATTTAATTTGAGACTTAATCAAAGATTTGGATCTTCAAAAGAATAAATAAAATAGATAAGCTCTTAGCCACACTCATCAAGAGAACAGAAAGGAAGACGAAATCACAGCAGACAGCACCAAAATCCAAAAGGTATTAACTGAAATAGACAGATTCCTAGACACATACAAATTACAAAACTAACCCAAGAAGACATAAATATTCTTAACAACTAAATAACTAGCAATGAAATTGACACGGTAATAAGAAGTCTGTCAACTAAAAGAAACCCCAGGCCCTGATGGACTCGAAGAAATTGAAAAGGCTGGAGTAGTCACAGATTTATTTATGGAGGTCAGTTGCACCCTGATCCCCAAACCAGATGAAGATCCAACCAAAACAGAGGTCTTTAGGCCAATCTCCTTCATTAACATAGATGCAAAACTCTACAAGATATTAGCAAATAGAATGCAGAACATTATCGAAAATATGATACGTCATGTTCAAGTATCCCAGAATGAAATACCTGTTAAATGTACACAAGTCAATAAATGTAATACACCATGTAAGCAGAAGCAAGATAAAAAACCATATGATCATATCAATAGATGCACAAAGGTTTTGACAAGATACAAAACCCCTTCATGATAGAAAAAAAAACAAACTAAAGAAAACAGGTATGGAAGGGCTATACCTGAATGTGATAAAGACTGTTTATGATGAACCAATACCTAGCATCATACTAAATAGGGAAAATCTAAAACAATCCCCCTAAAATTAGGACCAGGACAAGGTTGTCCACTGTCTCCTTTTCTAGGCAACATAGAACTTGAAACATTAGGCAGAGAAATTAGGCAAGAGAAAGTAATAAAAGAAATACCTAAAGGAAAGAGAACTCTCAAATTATCATTTTCAGAGGAATTGATACTGCACATAGAAGGCCAAAAGAACTCCACCAAAAAGCTCTTAATTACCATATTCAACAAGGTGTCAACATACAAATCAATCCACAAAAATCATTAACATTTGTGTATATCAATGAAGGATGGAATGAGAAGAAAATTATGAAAATAATACCATTTACAATGGCTTCAACAAAAGTGAACTATAGGAATTAACCTAATTAAAGAAGTGGAAAACCTCTACAAAGAAAACTATAGTACTCTTAAGAGGTAGATTGAAGAAGACATCGGAAAATAGAAAGATGTTCCCCGCTCTTGGATAGGCAGAACCAGTATTTTCAAAATGGACATACTTCCAAAACTGTTACACAGATTCAATTCAGTCTTGATCAAAATACCAACAGTATACTTTACAGATCTAGAGAAAACAATCCTAAAATTCATATGGAGCCAGAAGACCCAGAATAGCAAAAGCTATTTGAGGCAGTAAGAGCGAAGCAGGTAGTATAGCAATAGCTGACTTCAAATTATATCACAAAGCAATAGTGATAAAAACAGGATGGTATTGGAACAAAAACAGATATGTGGATCAGTGGAACAGATCTGAAGATACAGAACCCTTCCTAGACATACTCAACTACATGATCATTGACAAATAGGTCAAAAGCACACATTGAAGGAAAGTCAGCCTATTCAACAAGTGGTGCTGGGAAAACTGGTTATCTGTAAAAGATTAAAACCAAACTCTTATCTCTCATCATATACTAAATTAAAACAAAAAAATGGATCAAAAATCTAAAAACTAAAACAGAAAGAAGGCAAAAAAAAAAGTAAAACACTTGAATGCATAGGTGTTGGAAAAGATTTTTCTAAACAGAACTTGAAGAGCACAAGAAATAGCAAGAATCAACACTGGGACAGTATCAGAATATCAAACTTCTTTGCAGCAAGAGACACCCTGCAGAATGGGAAAAATGTGTTCCGGCTGCTCTTTAGACAGAAAACTAACACCTAGAATATACAAAGAGCTAGAAAAAAAGAATTAAACCATCTAAAATGGAAGGCCCAGGCAAGATATAAGCAAGAGAAATGAACACTGCCTGGCTATAAAGAATGACTCACATGAGACATTTGCAAGAAAATAGATGCCCTTGGGAAATACAATGTGGAGTGAAATAAACCAGACACACAAGCTTCAGTACCACATGGTGTCTCTCATTTAAGAGAAGCAAAGTACAAAGAAAAATTTTTTTAAAGAAACAGGGATGGATCTCTTGTGATAGGGAGGAATTTCAAGGGAACAAGGGTCACAGGTGAGGAGGAGAAGAAGGTAAAGTAAGAAAAAGAATGTATGCCGTGTACAGGAACCTAATAACCCCAATTAATGTCAATGTTATATGCCATAAAGTGTTGGAGCTAATATAAGTAATATCAACAAGAATGAAAAATGGATCGGGAACTGGAGGAGGAGGGAGGGAAGAGTGAAGGGATAGGGGATTCAAACAAAAGGAAGAAACCAGCTGTAAAAGTACACAGAACCTTTCCCCAAGTTGGTTGGAAACCACCTGAACTGCAAACATGATCAAATACAAAACAAACATTCTAAAAGAAAAAAAAAAAAGCCTTTGACTATGACATTAATCTCAATACCTGGGATGTTAAAAGGTTAGCATATGGTTAATTTGATATTTTGTTGAGTAAAATGTTTATTGACATATTTTTCATCCAGTGTCTATGATAAAACATCTCCCTCATGAAAGCAACAGGACAAAATATGTGAATGGAGGTGGCATAAAATGATTTTAACTTTTTAACACCACAAGTACCTTTCCAAATATAAGTTCAGAAATGATAACTTCTCAGTTGATGCAGTTATTTGTACTATATCATAAATTTGATACGACCCAATTCATTTAAAATTCATATATCAAAAAAATCAAAAAATTAAAAATAAATAAAACGTATCCTTTGACAGAGCAAATGAACAAAATATGTATCATTTCAAAATTAAAGTTTCGATATAGAAAATTATTTCTGAATTCATATTTGCCAATTTCAATTTTATTCTACAACTTCACTCAGTTTTTTTCACATAATTGGATTTCTAGTTGCATTTTTCTCTACTATGTGAATGAATCACATTACAAAAGAAAGATGACTCATTTATCATCAGAAGAGCTGAAGTAATGACCAGAAATACAATTTACTAACAAATGATCTTGACACATTTCTAATCTGTTCTCAGATAGAAACTGCTGCTTGCAGAGACACAGACAACTAACAGCTAATTGTTTTGCAAATGCCATTCTGTGGTAGATAATACAACCACTACTATAAAGATGAGGAATCCAAGAATTCACACTGGTAGATAATGCGTCCACATGAAAAACTAAGTAATAAATAGCAGTTCCCTCATTTAAGTACACATATTTGACTTCAAAACCCAAGATCTATTTGTTCTATTTCAGAAATTTCTTCATTTGAAAAATAATAATGATAATAAAACTAGAGAATTCAAATTTTCAGGGAATTAAATATCCATGAAGGTATTGTTGGAATTCTAATGCAGAGCACAAAGATTACTATTGCTTTTCAAGTGTAAGAGGTGGAAGCAGGAGAATCATAAACAAGGAGCCCAGTTGGGCAGTTCAGTGACTTAGTGTGATCCCATCTCGAAGCAAAACTAAGTGAAATGGGCTGGTCTACAGCTCCGTATGAAGGTCCGCAGTGTGATCCTCCCATGTTCTTCAGCAGACTCTGCTCTTCTATGGACTGTACTGTACAGATTCTTCTACACACTGTATTCTTCTACAAAATACTTATTTTTACAGTATATATACTTTTCTACAAAATATGTATGTTCCTCTCTAAAATATATAATTCTTCTACCTTTACAACTCAATTTAATAATATCAATTCAAAGTCTTTAGCTGCTAGCTTTCCTTTCTCATATTGAGCATAATAGAGGAAACTGTTACGTTAACATTACCGCTCAACACCATATTAGCAAAGCGAAAACATATTAGATGCACTACTTTCTTTTTCTTCTGTCTGTAATTTTGTTATAGAATCCAAAGTGAATTTGGCTGAATTCTTATTAGGTATCAACAAAAACGCAAGAGGTATATACTCACTTTGGGAACCACCACGGTGTTGTTAAATATTTTGTCTGAAGTTATGAATAATGTTTATTGAATATATGTTTATATCTTTGAGAAATAAAAAAAGAATTGGGGATAATTTTAAAAAATTATTTAAAAATTATCTCCAATGTATTTTTAAATATGATTTTAAATGTTCTCATTCATTAACTGATATACCAACAAATGATTGAACATATAGCTAGAAAATACATGTCTTTGACATTCTAACATGATTCATTAAAATTATCACACTCAAGTAATTTTTTATATTTCAGTGACTGATGTGGTCATGGTCTCCAGAGATCCTAAGAGTATGAGGACTTTTACGTACACTTACCAACAGTATCACAAGGCTCATCTTTGTGTACACAGAAATCTTTCCTACAAAAAAAAGGAGAAAATCAAACCAAAGATAAATTGTTTCCCACAATGAAAAAGATATCATGTGACTCATGTTACTTGTTAGATGACTTATTGCATAACATTTTTTACTTATAAAAATTTGATGAACTTCTGGATAAGACTAACTAATCTTTAATTCTAATAACATGAAATTAATGAAACTTCTCTGATACATATACATTTGGTATCTTCATCTGACTTCATTTTCTGTTTCATAGGAAATGTTTCAAAAGTAAAGACTCATTTTATATTCTTGAAAGGCTTTACTGCTGTGTTATAAAAGATAAGAACATACTGTTGGGATATAGCTTTCCATTTTGAAAATATATTAGAAGACCTCTACTTCCCATCACAGAAAAAATAATTTCCAGAAGTTCTAAATGTAATTAATACAACTGAGAACAACCTACTATGTTATAAGATATAAACAATTTTAAAGACCAGTACCAATTTTAATAGGGATAAAAGTAAATTAACATTTTTACATAAATGAGACAATATTCTAAAAATTTTGCCCTTTATCTTCCCACTATATCTTGGAGAGTATCTGGTGAGAAAGCCTCATGGTTGCTACCAATTGCTTAAAATTTTATAACCCACAATGTAAACAAACTTAATCACTAAGAGAGAATTTTCACATTTGGAGGGTTATCTATCATTCACCATACATGTGACTTTGGGACAACTTACTTAACCTGCCTGCCCCTCAGCCCTCTCATCTAAAATACAGAAGCTGATTTGAAGCATAGGGACATATTTCTTTTCCCACAATTTTATATTTTTTGATTTCAAAGCAAATGTTATTTGCTTCAAGAACACCGTACATTCACATATGAAAATTTTTGTTTGTAATCAGGTAAACATACTGATTTTTATAATCCCTATCAGTAGTATTTAAAAATATTATTCATTATTGCAATTTTTGCTTCCAACTATCAAAGATATTTTTATCCATTTTGTAGTTCTATTATGAGCTTATCTGACCATACTTTACTTATGGTTGCCTTGCGTGGTATGCCTTAAGATGGTGTCCCTCCACAATAGTTTCTGAAATGCTTTTCCTAAGTGCTCCAATTTTTGCAAACAGATTTGTGGAAATGAAGACCAGAGAGCTTTTTTTTTTCTAATCTGGGATCATGGACGCAACAGAGTTTTCCTTCTTGAAAATCTGTTGCTGGCAGAAATGTTTCCACATCACGCTTCTATCAGTGGTCTCACTGTGAGTTAAAGCTCTAGGTAAGTATTTTTATTCCACTATTGGCAGCATCAAAATTTTTCCTATGTGGAAGTTAAAATCCAAGAATCTATGTTCTTTATTCAGAGAAACAGACTTAGTTACCAAATCTGCTCAGAATTTGCTGCTATACCTTTTTGTTTTTCTCATCTGTGCACAAGAAAACAAGAGTTCACATACTTTCAATACAATTTCTAGATAACTATAATGTGAATATTTCTCATTATGTAGTCAGGTAGCTTCTCGCATACAAGGGAATGAATCAATTTGTTAAGTGCCATGTAGAAATCAAATATAGTAAAATGGTAATTTATTTATTGGCAGTATTATCTTAATATACACAGAAAAATAGACATAGGCTTTATTTTATATATATATGTTTTATATCATGCAACAACTTTTACAAAATTCCTTGAAGTCTACCTAACAATCTCAATATGATGTTCACATTGACCTCAATTAACAGTTAACACCTATAAAAGTATTTTTCCAAAGTAGGGATTAGGTTAGTTACAGCTTCTTATAAAAACTTAATGATTGATATAATAGTGTTATTTCTTTTCCAACAATTAGAAGGGAAAATTTTTATGGTATCTACAGATATAAATAAGCTAGGAAATGAAGTATTCAATATTAACAATTATGAACTTGTTCACCATTTCTCTTGGCAAATTCCTGACAGGTGATTCTACAAAACAGATCTAGAATTCCTTTGAGTATGGTCACAGCTATGATTTCATATATTCAAATCACACTCAGTATTTATGAACACATTATCCTTCCTCATTTATTGATAACAATAATTCAAGTTGATAACATATGACTAGATTTATTATTTCTGTGCATATCTTGGCTGAAAACAAGTATCCAGCACTTAAAAAACTCTTTACATTGTTTTTGTCAGCACACTTCTGATATACATAGTGATCACGCTCATCATAGGGAATTTGTATCTGTACATAGTATATCTCAATTTTTTTTCTCCAATGCTGTCCTCTCCCTTTAACCTCCCCCCACCCTTATTTACAAAAGCTTTGTTTCCATTTTTTCCTTTTCTTCTTTTTCTTTTCCTTTTTTTCCCCTTCTCCCTCCCTTGTTCTCCTTCTGCTTACATTTTCTTCCACTTCCCAATGTCTGTCAACCATTTTGGTCCTTATTTACACTTGTCTTTTCTTCCACAAGAGAAACAATGTGATATTTACATGTTCATGTCTGATTTATTTCACTTAAATGAATGGTCTAAAGGTGCATCCTTTTACCTAAAAATGTCTCGTTTATTTTTTTAATGCCAGAGCAGTACTCCACTGTATGTAAAAACCAAATTTTATCCATTCATTGGTTGATGGACATCTAGGCTGGTTTCAAGATTTAGCTGTTACCAATTGGGCTTCATCAATGTGGGTGTACATATATCAGTGTGGACTGACACTTTTAATTCTTTTGGCAAAATGCCAAGAGGGGGACTAGTTTGGTCAAATGGAACCTATAGCTTTAGTTTTTTGAGAAATCACCATACTGGTTTCCAAACTGACTGTTCCAATTTCCACTCCCATCAACAGTGAAGAGGATTTCCTTTTTCCCCACAGCCCCAACAACATATATGATTTGATTTTGATTTTTTATTAATGAATTTTATTGGCACATTTTAGATATACATAATAATCACATTCATCATAAAGAATTTATACCTGTGCATGATGAAATTTAAGTCTTTTTTTCCCATTCTTCCACCCTATCTTCAACCTTCAAGCCCTCTTCCCCTCCCTATTTATACAAGCTTTGTTTCCATGTTTTTCTTTCTTATCTCTCTCCCTCTTAGTTTTCTTTGGACTTACATATGGTAGAGACTCATGCTCTCTTGCATGATGTCCCCTTGCTAGCATTTATTTTAGTGGTCATGCCTTCTCCCACCTCTCTTGGCTTGTATAATACAACTCAAAGACACTTTTTCTTTACAGAGGGCCAAATATCTTCTGCACAGTTTCTCTCATCTGACTTGCAGTGTAATGGACCTCTTCCAAATGCAATAGACCCAGGTGGTACAGTGTTGTACCTACTAATTAATTAGAATTAGTAGGTACAACTAATAACAGGAATTAGTAGGTACAACAAATAACAGGAATGGATAATAAGTTTTAACTAGTTTATATAAGTTTAAATATTCCTCAAGTATGCTACTGCTTGTTATTCTGGTTAATCTGTAAACAAGATAATCAGTTTTGGACAACTTAAACTGGCTGCTAGTTGTTCTTTTTGCTTGTTTGTTGTTGTTTGAGCCAGAGTCTCACTATGTAGCCCAGGCCGACCTCGAACTCAGAATGATCTTCCTGTCGCAGTCTTCTGACAGCTGGTATTACAAGTCTGTGCCACCACACCTGGCTTGGCTGTTAGTTCTTGGTATGTTAATCTTCATTTATGAAAACTTATATAGCATATATAATCCTATTAGAATGGCATATATCTTACAATATACTTTTCCAACTGAAGGAATGTCATAAAGTATATTTTTAAAATAATTACTAAAGAGTAGATAGCAAGGAAACAGATGTTGATAAACTAAATAATCATTGTCCACGTGCATTGAGATTTTTAATATCTATGACTCTCTTGTTTCAAAAGATATATCTGAAAACACATTCTAAAATTAGAAAACTTCTGGTAAATCATAAAAGATATACAATGGTACCTCAGTTCAGAAACTCAATTCACCCACTCCACAATCCTAGTCCCATCCCATACTTGATGAGAACAAAATCAAATTTCTCCATAATGTCATCACAGAACCTAATCATTGAATCTGATTTGGTTCTCATTCAACTCACTTTCTGACCAGAATCATATCAAGAGACAAGTTTAGGAACTGAGGTCCCACTGTATTCAAATTATATCCCCAAAACATAACCAGTCTACCTACCCCCATAACCTTCATCCAAGTAAAATAGCAGTCAGCCTCTCTTTCAATACCCAAGATATAAACCTGAAAACTTGTAAGTCTAGACCAAACAAGACTGCTCTCAACCAGAATATTTATTTACAGGATCACAATTAAGGAGTTTTTAAACAGCTGAGTGGTTCCATGACAGCCCAGCTGAGGTAATCCCTTAACATGCTCACTTCCAACTCAGCATTTTCCCATGGGAAATCCCTTTCCATTGCCTCATTATTTTCTGAACAGTATACTCTAGTCATTGGCCTTGGGTCACAACATTTTCCCCCAGACAGAAGCCCACTTTTTCAGAGATAAAATGGTCAATATTGTAAGAGAATGTGAATGGGCCTTGATCATTTAATTTTAGTGGATAAAATTCCTAGAGATTCCTTGGGTTCGCCTCTTTGCTGTTTCTCATAATGCCTGTTTCTTCAACTCTTCTGATTCTGAGAAGTAAATGAAATCTTGTCAAGCTATCAAGATGAGCCAAAAATCTACTTTCTCTGGTGCTCAGTTTAGGTAAAGTTGATTTCTGTATTTCAAAACTAACTCCAAATGATAGAAGAAAGTGTATTTACCTGGTGACACAATGTATCAAGAGTTAGACTATAACTACAGATAAACAAAAATGGAAAAGATTTCTGGGATACTTCTGATAAGTAAATGACAAAATCCATTTAGCTTTTGTCTGCTTAGGGAGGAGAAATCAAATTTTTCATTGTGACACTATGCCTCGTAGCCCAGGTTGGACATTGTGTACTCTGGGGACACAATGACATACACAACAATGTAAATCATTTCCTCTGCTTCTGTAGGGTGTATAACTTGTGCAACTGGATGTAGCATCATGCACTATTTGGTTTTTCTGTACCAAGCACTGATTAGAGGGAAGGACACCAGGCAGTCTTTAAAGACTCAGAAAATGATGACACACAGTCACCTTGGTAAGGCGGCAATAAGGTCCCTGAGATCAGCAAGAAAGATTAGGGATTTGCATTAAATAATGGCAATTTTCTTTGCCAACAAACAAATGGAGAAAGAAATACCCAAAAGAGATTATATTAAATAGTATGGAAAAGCAGCAAATCAAAGAACCACATAAAATCAAATCTTCACCTTAGAGCCAAGAATCACTGAGTGTAAAACATCTTCAGATGAACTTTTATGTGTCTTGCTAGATATATAATACATCACATCATGATGCATGAGCCTCTGTCATAATTGTTTGATTTTTATAATGTGAGCCAAGGGACTTCATCTGTAACTAAACAACATGATAAAACTATAACAAATGTACTACTGACTGTCAAGGGCACTTATATACTTCATGCAATTTCTATTCATTTAGCAAGTAAATGCACAAAGCACATTATCTCACAGAAGTAAAAAGTTCACAAATTCTTTTATCCAAAGCACTGGGAGCACCTCTTGTTAAGATGAAAGAATAAGCCACCAGCAGCATAAATAAAACTCAGGTGAGACTATCATTCTTAATCTACAATTCTTTATGTCAGTTTCTTTCTAGGGGATCAAAATAATGTATTCATATTTTTAAAATATTCAAAGATATTGGGTGAGAGGGTGAGAGATAGAGATGGTTATGGGCCAAGCAGGCTTTGTTAGTGAGTGTAACTGTAAGAGGGCCTGGTCTTTAGCTTTGTAATGAATTTGTGTAAAATCAAGTGAAGAAAACATTAATTTCCACGGGTTCTACGTTTGTACCCAAGTTTTTCAGGATAAACTCATACCAGGTTCAGTTTTTAGTGAATGCACTTCTTAGATAATTACCATATGTTGAATTCTGTGTGAATACACTACTAGGAACGAATTTGGTCTCAGGGGCTAATTTTAGTTTCAACTAAAATGCAGTGCTCTAATAAATCCAAACCTATCTGATGTAATATATTTGTCAAGTTTTTCTGTGTGATACAATAAAGTAAATAGTTTAAAGCTGACCTAGTGCCTGTGGGCTCATGGCAACAAAACCACAAAATATGTTTTTCCAACTGTCAACTCTATGATTTCTTAGTGTAATTTTCACATTTCACTTTGAAATCATAGAGAAGGTATAAGTCTCTGTCTTTTGAAAGTACTGTAATGCAAAATTGTATTTTATTTATGATGGATTTGCCTCTCACTTATGAAAATGCTTTAAGTTTATGTACAATACTTCTGAAAGCTAGTTTCAAATGAATGTGACTGGCAAGTATGACAGAAAAATCTAATAAAACATAGAAATGACAGAAATATCTTGATTTAACTCGAATCACAGAATAATATTTCAATGAATCATTTATAGGTATATCCCAGGGCAGTATTAAAGTCTTATTCTCAGATGCATCTTCATTCTTGGAAATTAAAGTCTACATTTTTTTATTTCAATAAAAATGAGAACTTAGGCAGAATTTATTAGTCCTTCCCATTGCCAAAATCTAACAGTATCATTTCCATAAGCTCACAAAATAAAACTCTATGATGCAGACTTTATGTGCATGGAGTCATTATGAGCCAAAATGAGAACTGAGACCCACAACTACACAAAACAGTTATTTAGACTTCTTGAGAAAGTGTTACTAGGTCAGTTAGGGATAAAACATCCCATTTAATGGACAGATATTCACTGCTGCATCATTACAAGCAGAGATAGAGAGAAAGAGTGCTCTCCACATAAGTCTTTTTGCACAGAGGAGTAAAGGAGAATTTGGTTGGTGTCTGTCAGTATTTTGTATATGTATACCCTGCAACAGGATGAGTATTTTTTAAAACTCAAGTAATTATTAGCCCATATTTATAGCTACAGATAAAATATCTGTAGGATATCTTTAAATCCAATAACAACAAATATCTAAGTCTAAGAATAACAAAGCAAAAAGTTCTGTAAGTAAGAAAGTAAATCAATCAGGACTGTTCTATGTAATATACAGTATCTCTGTTTCTACCTCCATTTGTAGATCAATATGATTGTTTTCAGTTTTCTGTTGCTGTTATGACAAATTACAACAAACTTAATCAGATAAATCAAAACAAATATGTTGTCTCTCAGATGCTTTAGTGTACAGTCTATTTTCTCATCCATTTCTACACATTCTCTGTATATTTGGCGGTGGCCTCTTCCTTTATCTTCACACCCAAATATATAGAGAGGACACCAAGTACCTTGGGTTTCACCTTCCAGTCTGCCTCTCTGACTCTGCAGTTCTACCTCCTTCTTCCATATTTTAGGACTTGAGTAATTAATTACTTTGGACCCCCTCTGATAATCCTAGGTTATCTCAGAACTCAAGTTGCTTCATTTAGTTACATCTGCACAATCACTTTTGCCAAGTCTGCTCACACATTCATGGGTTCTGAGGATTAGGACAGGGATGCATTTAAGGGGATGTTACTCTATTTGCTACAGTGAATGACAAGAGGAGATTTTGAATACATATTCATAAGTGAAAAATATTAAATTTAAATATTACATATATACATACTTTACACACATATTAACTTCAAACATGATTACCTTTGGGTTAGAGAGTGGAAGTAAGAGTTGGATAAAAGGTAATTAACTATAAATACAAAAGTTTAAGTCTTATCATGAGAATATTTACATTATGAGAATATTTTTAAAGTTAATTTTTAAAATTTATACACAAAAAAATGCTTGGAGAAAAAGAATTACCCTACAATATTTCCTAGAGAACAGTGGTACTAAAGACAAATGAGAACTTCGATGCTGAAAATAATGTTCTGTTTCCTAAGTGAATAGATGCATAGCAGTTATTAATTATATTTTATAACTTTTAGAAATATATGCAGTGTATTATACTATTCTATTTTATTATCTTTGTTAAAAAAAAAATGCCTCTGTTGCATGGCTAGGCAAGGTTAGCCACAAAGCCAATAATAATGAAAACTGAGTAGTTAATGTGCAGCAAATGTCATCTGTAAGGAGGGGCATTGCCGCAGACCTTGTGAGAGCAAGAGACTGGAACAGGTTCAGTGTTCATCTGCTGTGAAGTAAACGGTGCTGTCATTCATTCGACGGCTCACCACCGTACAACAGTTACATAACTTGGCCCACATGTCCAGATCCCAAAAGTGTAAAACTGACCTCGTGAAAGCAAGGTGCAGAAGCGCGTGGCGTTATTCACATCACAGGCAAAAGCGCAGGATTACAAATTCCCTGTGTATCTATATATGTATTGAAAACGTAAAAACAGTCGTGGAGACTACAAACCAGACAGGCTACTTCTATTGAAAGGAACAATTAATGCTTAAATTTATTGCCAATTTTGCATGCTTACATCAGGTCCGCTGAACGGCTAATTTGAAGACAAGAATATGCAATACAACAACCATTTTTGATTTCCTACCATCTTGTTTAGTGAAGTTCTGTATTGCTTCTAATGTTTTGTTTTATTATTTTTCATTCTCCATAATTGTTTGATCAATCATGTATTCTTACATCTGGTAATCTGAGCAACTTCGTTGAAGATAACAATATATAATATAACAACCATTATGAATTTCATATCATGTTTTAAAATTCTGATCATTTTTATTGTTTTTGTGTTGTTTTGTTTTTGTCTTTGTTGTTATTTTGTTACTGTTTTTTCTCTTTAAAATTAAGAGAAAAGATGGAAATGAAATCAAGAAAGAGTTTAGAGGGCATAAAATGTGTTTATTTTGCTGTTTTTAAAAAAATCTGAAGCAAATAAAACAAAATTTTATTGCCCCCTAAAAAGAACTCTGATTTTAAAAGTTTATCACACTAAAGATGAGTTTGTCACATTAAAAATTTAATAATTTAAAGGAACTCTTGATCTTTTGGAGCTTTTTCTCTCTTTTTGAGACAGGGTCTCACCATGCAGTTCAGGCTGGCTTTGAGCTCACTTTGTAGCCCAGGCTGGTCTTGAACTTGCAATGATCCTCCTGCCTCAGCCTCCCAAGTGCTGGAACTACAGGCATGTGCCACCACACCCGGCTGATCTTTTGGAGCTTTGAACAGAAAAATAGCATTAGATATAAAGAAGGAAATTAATGTCAGGCTAATATGTTCTTTAAAAAATATTATTTAAAGAAGAAACTAATTAATAGCTATTTTTGTAAAAATGTGAGGACACTAATCTTTTCTAAAGGATTATAAGTAAAAATCTAAGTTCATTTCAAATTATTTAAGATGTAATTAAAATGTAATTCCTTTGTCTGATTTTACAAATTTCTATGAAGTTTTCACATGGTTTTTATTTAGATAATTTTGTTGGTAACAGTGTTAAGATATGTCTTGAAACCATGTGTCTTTTCTGTAGCATGGTTTCCTTTAAGAAACTGTCAGAGAAACAAGGTCAATTTGGAAAGATCATGTGATTAAATGTACGGTCATTCCTAGTCATGTTATTATAGGGCTCCTCTAGAAAGCCAGCTTAGATCAATATTCTCATACCACTGCTCCACTCTTGTGACTTCAATCCGTTTCATTCACAGTACCATTCATTTCATTTTACCAGTCTAACATCTACAGCAGCAAAACTTGGGTAGATTTGGGGCAATCTCTGTGTGTATTCAAACTGGCCTTGCCAAGTTCTCAAAGAAGATCTGCGCCTGGACTTTTTGGCGTCTTCTCATGCATAGCACTCTTACCTCTGGTGGCCTCAGAAGGACCGCTGTGGCCCTACTTCCTGCATGTAGTACCAACCAAGAAATTGTCCCCATACCCAAAGTTGTAATAACTGTAGGGCTAACCTGTAGATTTTCCTTCATTCAAGGACTGGCGTCTTCTGCTTTTATTTTCCAATGACTGAAAAATGGTGTGTCATAAATATTTTCCAGATTTGTTGTTTATTGCAGAAGTCAAATATCAATTATACCTAATTAGCTGGAAGTGGAAGTACAATTGTATGGAGACATTTTTCTTCATGAATTATTTATAATTAGGATAGTTTTCATATAATTAATTAACTTATTAACATTTTGTGCCCTAAGATTTCAGAAAATAATGCTTAAGTATGTTACTCTGCTTTCTGTAATATGAAATGCTAACACATTTAATGACTAAAATTAAGTTGCCAATGACAATGAGCTATCATATGTTGTTAACTCTAAGACAAATTCATGAATAATTACTAATACAGGTTACTACCTACAGTTTATACTGAGGCTCTTTATTTCATCTTGTGACATTTATATATTGTAATTACTATTATATTATAAATATTTGTGAGTAGTAAATTCACAATGTAGCTCAAAATTAACTGGAAACCTAACTGAAAGTATGTTTCAGATGGATCCAGAAGACTGCTGAATTTAATTTATTAATTTACTTTCCATGTTGGTGACTGGAAAACATACAGTGTAGCTTTATCGTTTTGAAGTTCCATCAAAATCAACATAGTATTTCTAATTTGTCATTATTAATTGATTTGTAGGTCAAAAATTTGAGCATGAATTTTTCAGTAATGGAATTGTTTGCCAATATGCTACCTAACATTTGACCAGTAAGAAACCAGTTATTCTAATTGAGGGAAATAATTAAAACTATTAAGCCAAAATTTTGGGGAACATAAAATTTGGAGTGAAAACATTATATCAAGGAATTAATGGAATTAACAGTACAGCCATTGGATTAGGAATGCTATGTAACAGGCTGTGGAAAATTTACCTTGTTATAAGTATAGCTGCATCCACTGAAGTCATGTCTTCTCCCCAGCTTGTTGACATCTCTAAGTGTATATCATTCTTTTTGCCAAATTCTTCATGTTGCCACTTACAAAAACTTTCTAGCATTTTCTCTCCATGGTGCCCAATATACAGATCTGCCTGCAACAGAAGATATCTTACTTCAAGGCAGATAGTTCTTATATATACAAAAAACTAAAAACTGAAGGAACTTCCTGAATTACTAAAGCAGACTTCTGACTGTACACTAATTAGAACCTGGAAGGCATTTAGGATTAATTTAGCCTGAAGTAAAAAATCTTAAAATTTTGTGAAGGCACAATATTACAAAATCTGTTTAATCCTACTCTAAAAAACAAAAAAGATGCAATGGAATATTTAAAAACTGAACATTTCAGATGTAAATAATTCATTATTTCTACAATTTAAGAGCAAAGGCTTCCTGAAACGCCTTGCCAAAATGACACCACAGACTATTTTCCATTTAAAATAAATTACAGATAAGAAAACATTTTAAAAGCACACGTTGAAGTGATAAAATAAATCTGTTATTTAAAATGACTTTTTAAAATTACATTTCGGAAACTTAGGGTTTGTTGTCAGGAGCCTTGGAAACTAAGAACATTCCATTTTTCGAATAAAATTGAGGTATTAACCAAAACTAAATGTCAGTTTTATGTATACTTTAAGTGACTCAGTGGGTATTTCTGGATTTTAAGTCAATAAAACTATATACCTAACTTTCCCTTCACTTTTAAATTCTTAAACACAATTTTTCACTCACTTAATTGAATAAAAACTCAAGACATTCTTACTGGAGTTTCATGGAGCAGAATTAGCTTTATCACACGAAGATTGACCTGCACACCCAGACTCTTGTTTTGGAAAAGGTTAAAAACCTAAAAACAAATAAAAATAAAAATCCTAAAGTAAAACTGAAAAACATCTTAATTTTTTAAAGGCCAAACATGGGAAAGTCTCAATTTAATTGAGAAATCTTATTTTTAAAAGCTTGAAAGCAAGATGATTTTTAAATGTAGTACTGTGATTTTAAAAAATAGCAATTATTCAATTTGTATTAGAGAATATTCAACTGACACATCTAACCTGGGTTTTCAGAGCCATTGCTGTGTAGAAGAGACTGAAGTTCTTAGTTTGCCTTATGAGAAATAGCAGAATGGTCAAGATGCAACTAAATATGGACAGAAGTGTTTAAGTGGGAAAACTCTGTCCAATGGAAAAGCAGCCTAATGATAATAAAAATAATAAACTGGTATATACTTATTCCCAATTCAAAGGTCCTTGCCTTGCCTTGCCTTACCTTACCTTCTATGATAATTGGAATTATAAATGGACATATGTTTTGGGTTTTTTTCTTCCTGTTTATTCTCATTTTCACTACAACCTTCTTCCTTGAGGAAGGTTTACCCAAAAGATTATACAGTCTGGTCAAAGGATTAATTTGGTAGTATGCATTCCTAAGATACTAAATGCAAATTAGATTCCTGCAATCTAGAAATTGTCAAGAAATTAAACTATGATTTAGCTGAGTTTGAATAATCAACCAGAATCACACCTGACATTTAATTTTACACACCCATAGATTTTAGTGGATTACCAACATCCAATTTTATACCATTTAATAAGTAATCTATAGTGCTTGTGGTGCAAAAATCCATACAAACAAATGTAAAATTTCTGCTAATATTAGTAAATGTCCCTTTTTAAATAAAAAATATAGCACAAAAAATAACAGCAATTTTTGCCACATCAAAATGAACAATAAGTTACTGTTTTACTAGAATATGTGAATTATTATTTTGCTATTTCTCTGGAGATGGATCAGTTTGGTACACCTAAAGATAGCAAATCAGCATTTGTACTCATGTCAATACATAAAAATTATAGTAGTGAGTTATTTCTTAAAGAACTTCATTATACATATACATTTCTTAGAGTTTTCTTGAAAAAATTCCAAACCCATTTTAAAGTTTGCCTACCATATTTAAGATGGTTAGAATGAATCTCCTGGCTGCATCTGCTCCATGATAAGAAACCATTGCTGGGTCTGCGACCACTATAGTCTCTATATTGTACTCTTGAGGTAATTTGTATGAATACCGTTTTCCTCTTCCAGTTTCTGTTATTTTTTTGGACCTGGGTCTTCCTTTATCTACAAAAGACAAATGATATTTTGATGTACCTTCATCTCGGAAAAGTTAGTAATGATAATTGTTCATAACAATGAGAAAAACTAAGTTCCTGCACAGATGGCACCCAAAGGGCACTCGGCTTCGCAGTATGAGCTTTATATTTAATACCAGACCTCTTCCATTTAGGAAACCACCATCACCCAGGCAGGCGCAGTTACCTCAGGTAAAATTAATAATACCCCTGCTTTTTAGAGTTGCTGACAGTTTGTTATTATAAGATCATGTATTTGAAATATCTATCCCAGAGCTCCATAGAAACAAAATAAATCAATAAATAAAGATATCATGATATTCTTTTTGACACAATTGACAAAATAAAGGTCTACTTACAGAAAGCACCTGAGGTGATTGCCTCACACATTCCAATGTCAGGCAGATGACCTAAATTCCTGCATCACTATGCTTGGGATACAAAGGACTTGGGCTCCACCTTCCAGCAAGAGAATATGAAAGTTGTACCTCAGGATGACAAAGAGTCTTCAAATAGCCAAATAAAAGTAGCTACCATGAACAAAACATGAGTGTAATTACATGAAAATTAAACACCTTTGTTTAAAATACCATGTCACCATCAGGATGAGAAGCATGCCATCAAGCAGAAGAATATATTTTCAGTACTTTTCCATAGTAAAAGAACAAACAGCTACTCTAAATCATTGGCAGGTGACAGTTACTTCTCGCAAAAAGATATCTGCATGGCTAACTAGTACATGAGAAAGTGCTCAATTACAGTTGCCTTCAGGGAAATTAAAACCACTCTAAATTAAATGAATTAAAATCTCTTCAATGACTCTATGCAGTTCCTATAAAAAGTGAGGACACCTACTCATCCCACACATATATATGGTGAAAGTTTCAACTGTGATAAACACATTGAAAACCTAGGAGTCAGGCTCTACTGAAGTTGAATGTTTATATATCTAGTGATGAAAAGTCTAAAATATACACTCATCACAGATTCATATAACTGCATGTACAAGTTATTCACAGTAGCACTAATTTTTTAAGTGATACTGGAGAGTGTACCCAGGGTTACATGCTTGTGAGGGAAGTGCTCTGCCACTGAGATATATCCTCTAGCCCTCTTTAAAATTTGTAGTTTCAGGCAAGGTCTCCCTAAGTTGGCCAGACTATACTCAAATTTGTGATCCTCATGGTACTGCTGTATGAGTAGCTTAGATTACAGCTATATGCCACAATACCCAGCCAGAGAACCAGTATTCTGAAGAGTTCAATTTATCTACCAATAGCATAAGAGATAAATCAATTTTGACCTTTTTATACAACTAATTGCTGCACTGTGCAAAAATATAGATGAACTTTTACAAGTAATCTTGAACAAAAGAAGCCAAAGCAAAACAGTGTTAGAAATCAGAATAGTGATGATTTTAAGGCAAAAGAGTGGGTACAAGAAAGATACCTGTGGTGTTAATGCTTCCTGTATTTTGATTTCTGTGATAGCTCATGCATTTGTTAATTTTGAGATAAGTTAGACTACTCAGGAATTATACTACTCATTTTACAATTTCCTGTGTGCATGAGGTACTTCATGTATCATAAAAATAAATCATAAAATCATAACTGTATTGAAGCATCTTCACATATAATATATAGCCATTTAAGTGCACAATTGAATGTTTTAATAAATTTCTACACTTGTACAATGATCTCCATAATTCATTGTTAGAAGTGATCAGGTTCCCCACCTTGATATTTATACAAATTATCTTGATGCCTCTAAATTTGCCATTATCTCCTTTCCCAAACTTTCTATATTTATTGATCAACACCCTATAAAATTCTTCACTATAATTTCAGTGTAGTCTCTGGAAATGTGGAGAGAAACATTTGTGTTCAATTAGTTGTGTCTCTTTAGATATGTCTACCTTTGTTTTGAATTTGGGGATATATATTGTCATACTTATAGTTCATCTTGTTTTCTGATAAATTTCTGGAGTCATGTTCCAAGTGCTTTGGCTTAAGCTTGTTTACTGTGTCATATAGTATCCTATCCTATCCTATCATCACCTATGTTACTTTTCTTTACCTTCTAAAGTGTGTGTGTGTGTGTGTGTGTGTGTGTGTGTGTGTGTGTGTGCATGTGTGTGATAATAGGATGAATTTACCTCCTGGATTCTTTAGCTACTGATTCCCTTCTCTTTTTTTTTTTTTTTTTTTCTTTTTCTGATTCCCTTCTCATACTGACTTCAGGGTCAAGCTGGATCAGCTCTGAGATCTAATATGAACTGGTTTCCACCACCATTGCTGGAGACTTTCCTATTCTCAGCTTTCCACATAATTACTCTTTTGCAGTATTTCTAGCAATAACACACATTGAAAATCTAGTGAGCCAAGCTTTATCTAAAGGTCACATAGTAGAGGCCATTAAGTATGTCAAGTTTTGATAGTGAAAGCAAACTTTCCTTTATATTGAAAATCAACATTACAACATGTAACAAAGCAATACAAACAAAAACTATGTAGTCTTCTGAAACCTACATAGTTTTTGTTTGTATGGTTAAAAGCCAACTTTGTAGACCTAGGTATGATACCAGAAGCTAGCACAAAAGCTCTTGAAGAATGAAACAGATAGAAATTCATTTTGCTAGAATCTTGAAGGTGACCGCATTTAAAATCATTGTGTAATATTTCTAATTGTGTAGATCTTTCAATTGTGATGTCAGTTGTACCTACATGTACATGTCACTATTTTAGAATATAAACTTATGGCAAATACTTAAAGTGAAAATTCCCACAGATACGTAGAAATTCCTCATGGCAGGATCACTACCTAATAAGCTGATCATGAGGAACATATAAATAAACATACACATGTGACAAAGGTCCAGTCTCAAATTGTATTAAGCATCTTTCCCTATTTTTATTGTCACGTTTCCAGGTAGATGCCTCACTGGTCTAGAGAGCAAATGAAAAACTCTGACTGTGGCAATGAACACGCTAACTAAGTATGAGAAACGATAGCGTCTCACCAGTGTCAACTTCTGTCAAACAGATGAGGTGAATACGAACACAACCAGTGACCAGAAGGTGAGAGTCTTTGCACTTGGACATTTTCTCTCTTAATTTCTCTGTCACTTATTCATCCTTAGATTTTAGAGAGGTTTCTGTAACAAAGATTATTAATTGCCCCTCCAATCCACTTTCCTCTTTTTATCCTTTAGGAATAAGAAATTCCTCCTCCCAGTCTCCCCACTTTAGTCCTCTGGGAAAGGTTTGTGGCTACCCAACCAGAAGCATTCTCAGCTTGCTGTTCCACAGGGTGTGATTATGTAAGTAAACATTAAAGAATGGAATATATTCAGAATTAGCATTTACAGCTTCTGAATCACTCTTTACAGGAAAAGTGTCCCCTACTTTCTCTCTTTGCTTCATCCCGTGGGCATAAAGTCAAGACAAAGTGTGTTGAGCTCAGGAGGGCACTGCAGGAAGTACCACTTTGGGAGGATACCAATCGAGAAGATAGGAGGAATTTTCGCTGCTGGGGGATGTCGCAGGTCAAATGGACAACATTTTCCTAGACTCATTTGCATACTTGTGAACTGTAACTTGTTGGGGAAATACATTTCTAGCTTCTTTAAACTACTGTTCTGTATTACAGCATCTTGGCCTACACTATAATAAAGATGGCTCACACTGCCCTTCAGAGTTACATGTGTGCTTTGTAAACTCTTTCCTGCACTCCTCTCCCGTTACGTGTCTATTTGCTTGTCTTTATCACACACTAAGAAGCCACACACAATGAGGACTGAGTGTTTCCCTAGCTCAACACCTGCCGCAAGGTAAGAACTATCAGTGTATATCCCAAGAATGGCTCTCTGTAGCCCGAAAGTGTTCTAAATATTGTATCATAAATGTTAACAGATGATTTATCAACTATTTTAGAGAACCACATCTATGTTAAGAATTTCAATTTGTCTCAAAGCAACAGATTTTCATGTAATATTTCAGAACTGTATAACTTGGAATGAACTCAGGAGCAGATACAGCAGCCATTTATGTCTCTCCCCAAATCTGTCCCATGTCTTTTTCTGATCATTCATATTTGCTTGCTCTGTCCCATCAGCACTGCTGCCATCTCTGCTAAGGCCTTTGGGCTAGCAATTCTCTTGACCTTTACCACATTTACGCCGGGTGTTTTTAGCTTTGCCTTATCAAAGAAGCCTTCCCGGCCTCTCCATATAACCACAGCCCACTCCACCTAGAGTGGCATTTTCAATTCCCCAACCTTTTATCTGCTGAGCTTATGAATGCTGGGTAAATGGCATGCAGTAGGAGTGGAGGTAGGATGCTTTTGTCTCCTCTACTTAAAAAATGTCAGAATTTACCACAATTGATATTTGTTTAAATGGTTTCAGTTACTATTTTTCTTTTTTTTTTCCTGTCTTTTTTGTTGCTGTTGTTTTAAGACAGGGTTTTGCCATGGAGAGCCTTGAACTCACTTTGTAGTCAGCCTGGCCTGAGATTTACAGTCCTCTTGCTTCAGTCTCCTGTGTGCTGGGATTATAGGCATGCACCACCATACTCTGGTAGCTTTCTAATCATAAGAAAGTCAATCCACTTCAACTACAAAAAGGAGGAAGCAAATGTCTACTAACATATTCATCAGAATCTCAAAAGTGGTTGATGCTTAATTAAGTACTTTCCTATAAGTAATACAGACTTGTAGATTTTCGAAAGAAACATCTTTTTGGTAGGCTCCCCTGCAAATTGATTAAATCTGAGATGCCTGAAAGACATCTGAATAGCAGCTGCTACATCGCGGGAGTCAAGACAGAGTTTGAAATGAAGACAGATTTCAGAACTAAAGAATGAGGGCAAACCCAGAGATCAGAATCATATCATCTTAAAGGGATATATGAAAGGAAAAGTAGAAAGTTTAAATGAATGTCCTGAGAGGAGCCTACATATAGAGACTGTAAATACAGAAGAAGACATACATATAGTGCACAGAGATGTTAGAAAAATAAAATACCCAAAATAGAGATGAAGGGGGCAATTCTGTAAAGTGAGGCCTAAGCTCTCTCAAGAATGGCAGCTCATGTGGGAAAGACACCTCAAAGCATGTGTCCTTTAGTGTTCTAGCTAATGTCACTTGTGTTGTCCCCAAACTGTCAGCCTTTTGCGTTCTAATTTACATATTACATCTAAATAGACCTGGAAGATACAAGGTTTCCTAAGATTCTCAACTTCATGGTGAACTCCATCATATATGTTAGCTCTTGTGTGAGAAAACAATGCATAATGAAATAATTCCTTCATTATACTGTTTTTGTGATGTCTTCATTGTCCATAATTCTGCTTACCCCCTTCTTTATTTCTGAATCTTCAGATTCATACGCATGTATAAAGCAAGTTACTACTACCTCCCTGGAGTTTGAAAAGAAATTTTAAAATATGTATCAGCCAGCACTCAATATATGCCCTCCAGAATACCCCCCTGACAATAACCTCTAGCAGCAGTTATAGATTGAGTGTGAGAAGTAATCCAGTAGTGGCCCCGTTGGGCCAACTCTAAGAATAGAGATGATTCCTCTAAGTTGTTCAGACCTTGCTGTGGAATTTGATAGAATGATTTCTTTTTCATACTGAGTCCTGGACATACTTCTAACTTTACACTGAAATGTTAAGCAATGCAAATTGACGTCACTTTCAGGGCACACAAGTCCTGTCATTATCCAGTCCATGGCTACTTTTGCAGAGCTGCACCTTATCAAGTTCAAACACTTGGCTTCAGGTTCCCTGGCTAATGCTTTCTTATACCCTTACACTTCATTCCTCTGCTTGACATGCTTTTTACCTCGTTAACTTCTCAACAACATATGCTAAAAGTTGTCACATGTTTGATGCTTTTGCCTATGATCGCCTTTATTCTAAAGATCGCTTTGAGCTTCAGGAGTCACTCATTTCCATTTGTGTGTTATATATGGGTTTTTTGGAAGGAAAGAGGAAATTTCCCCAGGTGACACGTGGGAAGTGGGAGCATGCAGATGTGAGCACAGGCAGGATGAAGCCCACGTCCATATTTTAACCTACAAACTCCATCTCTTACCCCCTTTATCTCAGGAAGTGTTGTTTCATCTTTAATGCTTAGGTCTCTACTTTCAGGATCTTGTGTACTGAGCCTATCGCTGTACTTGTCACTCTATAGTACTATTTCTGATTTAGCAGTTCACTTCTTAAGGATAAGAATTTGATCATATTTATGCCACACAAACTCCAGATGCCCATCACCTGAGGCATGGATTTAATAGAGTGGAGTTCTACTCAGCCATAAAGAAAGATAAACTTGAGATCCTTCTAGGTAAATGGATGCACCTTGAGACTATACTCTTAAATAAAATAAATTAGACACACATGTATAAACATGACATTGTCTTCCTGGTGTGAGAAAATGAAAGAGTAAATAAAGACCAAAGTGTACAATGGATATCACAACATAGGAAGAAATTGTTCAAAAGGAAAGAGGAACTAGGGAAGGGGAGGGGAAAGGCAAAAGGAAGGAAGGGGGAAAAACTATTGAAAAATATAAAATGGAGACAAAGCTTTGTAAATAGGGAGGGGGAGAGAAGTTGAAGAGAGGGGAGGAGAGGGAATTGGAGAAAAAAAGAGGAATTAAAATATATTATGTATGGGCACAAATTCCCTATGATGACTGTGATCTTTATGTATATCTGAAAAAGAAAAAAGCTAAGATTTATCACTTTAAGGGGAGTACACAAGATTGCCTCACTAGAGTGAGCCTGAAGTGGACCTTTAAGCCCAAGGCTCTGACTTTCAACTCTGGTGCCTTCTTCTCCTCTCTGTTATCTCCGAATAAAAGAAGATGACAAAAGCATCCTAAAGTAGAAGGATCCCCGTTGGTAAAAAATATCCATGTAGTCAGTATGTACAAACGTTGTCTATTTAAGGGATTAGAATGGCCAAAAGGAACAGTAAGAAGCCCAGCGGAAGCCCGGTAAATTTCATCATTCCATTTTACAAAGGTGGTCCTCTCACTTTATATGCCTAAAGTAAGATAAGCAAAGCAACAGTTGAATACCTCAGTACAAGTTAAGTGAATATTTCATGTCATGATTTGCTAACTTTGAAATAATAGTTATATGCTGACTTCATAATCTGAAAATACTAAGCTCAGTAAATCACTGAATTATTGATAGCACAGCACTCTTTGCATGCAAATCCCCTCAATATGAATATGTAATAGTCATGCATAAAGTATATATTTACTTCTGATATATTAATATTATGAATAATATTTGCCAATTAAGTTTTGTTAACTTCTCAAAATCGAGAACTTTCTAAAAGTACTTACTCTGTGCACAATGGCAATACAAACACTGCTTTGTGTCATAAGTTCACATGAGTAATTAGAACAGCTGGAACTTACTATGATTCAAAGGTTACAGAGTGCAAATTTTCAGTATAACTCATATGAAGCAATCTCCTTAAATGGAGTAAGTCCAAGTTGTTGCTGTCATTTTTAACAGTTTCACAATACAAAAGTTTTGCTTGCTTGCTTGCTTGCTTGCTTTCTCTCTCAGATGCTATAATTTTTTTCAGCTGTTGCTATCTCCTTTGCTTCTAAAGTTCTTACAATGAGGAGTAGGATGTGTCTTACTTAAATTTGTTTGATTGTACATATTGAATATTATGAATGGAGACAGACTCACTTAACTACTTGTGAAATAATTTTTTACTGACTGATATCATGACTTTCCACAAAAGAAAATACAATTCACAGATTATTTTGAGATACTTATATTCTAAACAGAAACAAATGACAATAGTTTCTGAAGCTGATACCCTCACAGTCGATAATTTAAACATTTACGGTCTCTGCAAATGATATTGTCACAGTTCACATCTCTAATTTAGCTGCAAAGCCACAATTTATTTTGGGATTAATATCTTGGCCCTCTATTGACATCCAATTTCAAATCTGCAAGCTGAAGTTTAAAGTCATTACACTGAAAATTCTTCAGTAAATTCATATTTCCTCATAGTGGAAATATTTCTCATATCAGCAAATATTGAGAAGTCTAGATTAGATAACAGATTTTCCTAGTGAAAATTACAGCTTGTTTCCTGAACATTTGTTCTAACTTTAAGGTACTATTTACGTGCAAAAAAATAACCTTCTTTAGCATTTGTGCAAATGCCACTGATTTCTGAATGAAGGCAGTGAGAAAGCCATGCACCAGTCATCCTATTTATTTCTCTGAAGGCATCTCAGACAACAAAGAGAAGAGGATTTCCTGGTTAGGACTGAGTCTCTGAAATTTCCAGAGCTATGAGATTCATACACGGAGAAGAAAATTTAAAAAGTATGAATCATTACTTTTCTTCCTCTTTTGCTGCTAATTTTAAATTCCAAGATGATTTTTAGATGAGTTTTTTTTTTGTTTTTTTTTTTTTAAACAGATGCTCTGGTCAAAGTAAATAGGTATCTGTGATGTTCTCTTTGACATGGACTAAAATAAGACTATGAGCTCATAGTATTCAATTTCAGAAGGTCAGAAATTCTCTCAGGGTCATTTCTATTCCAGTAAAGTGAAGGATATCCCATAAGGAACACTTCGCAACTTAAGATAGTTAAGGGACATGCTATGTGGTCGTTGCTGAAGTTCCGAGTTTCCATTTTCTTATATTAAAAGGTAGTGCCTCACAGGAAACTAAAAGAGAATTTTAAAATGGACATATATAATTGCTACTCCAAGTGAGTTTCCACGTTACAAACAAAGCTAGTTGACCTAAGAGAGGGAGAGGCAAAAGGCAGAGGGAAAGAAACAACGGCAGGAGACGGGGAGGGGAAGGGAACAGCTCTGGAAGAATTCACCTCACACTGGACATTTAATTAGGTCCTTCAGGAGAAAGAATTACCTGAAATGATACCACAGTAATGACTGTGAAGAGCTGACTTCTCTGTGACTTTTCCCTCCACAGATCTCTTCTGCCTGTACACACGGTGTGGGTGACCTGTTATGGCCACCGTATCATTGAGTGGTTCGATAAACATGAAGTCCTCATGCAGCTGTATAAATCCCATCTGGAATATATAACGCAAAATACATGTGAGAAATACCACTGAAAATACTACTTTTAAGGTCTTTGAATTACATATTCTATTTAACATGTAGGCACACACTCTTCCAGTGGAATTATTTTAGCAATGACACTAGTAAGGTAACTATGTTCCCCCTTACTACTTCTCCTTTATGTACTTTATTGCACTAGCATAAACTTCACTAGAGAGTCTTAGCCCATGTGGGTGGGAGGCTAGATGCCAGCAACAGATGCATAGTAAAAATCTGAAATGCTAAGAGCTCACTTTGAGGGACCCACAGGGTAATTTGTATGTGCAGCATGTACAGAAAAAGCAATGCAGTTTTTAATTGCAAATACCACCCAGTCCAATTGTTTGACAATCCCCATTTGGTGAAGTGAATCATATAACATAGCAAGGCAAATACAAGAGACAGCATTCCATTCATATATGAACTATTCTTGGAGATTTCTAATTACTTTTAAAACCTTTGCAGGGTAAATTAAAGAAAAATGAAGTATCTCTTACATAAACAAGACTGCTGTATTTTGTCACCCAGTTGTGGAGAGAGTTAAAACTATAAAACATGGTTATGATCATTAAAACGAACTTACAACAAGCTGGCTTCTTTGTAATATATTGAGACTAAGCCTAGTTTTTTTTAAAAGTTTCTTCCCTTTTTAGAAATATAAATGGATGTAACTAGGAAAAGCTCCACATAGAAGATCACAATATGAATTGAACATTTTAAATTTAACTCTCTCTCTCCTTTTCTCTCTCTCTCTCTCTCTCTCTCTCTACATATATATGTGTGTGTATATATATATACGAATGTTACACTCTTTAGAAAATATTAGTGAAGAACTATCTCTAGCAGTTAGTAATAATTAATAGCTAATGATAATTCCTAGTAGCTATCACAGGTCCCATCACATGCAAAAGATAAACAAATATTTATTGAGTAAATGAGTGATTCTAAATTTGTCCCCTTTTTCCACTTTCCAAGTTATTGCCTTCAAAGTTAAATTTTGTTTTCATTTTAGAGTATATTAATTGTCTGTGTAGAAAGACCAAGTAATAGGCAATATGAACCTGTTTACTTTGCAATGAAGTACCATTACAAATTAACTTAAAGGTAAATTTAAAAACCCTAATTAATTTCATTTATGAACTATTGGTATCTCCCAATAAAATTCTCAAGAACAAGAATAAGCAATACTCAAAATTGCAAGAACTAAAATACGCAATTTTACCACTTTTATTCATCCTCTCTGTCTTCTCCTTCTTTCCTGCCTGCCTGCCTGTTTTTCTTTCATACACACCACACACACCACACACACAGACACCACACACACACACACACACACACACACCACATACAGATCACACACACCATATACCACACAGACACACAGGCACACACACACACCACATTTGAGGGTAGGAGTGAGCAGAAAGGAGGTGCACTCTAATATCCTCTAAAAATATTAAGCATATTTATGTTCTGGCCAACTATTTTTTCTGTTATTTTAATATGATTTTTCAATGACTTATTTTCCATTCATGTTCTACTTTTCTCAAATCTGAAACTAGTCTGAATTCTAAAGTAACTAAATAAAATCTAGGAATGTTTCCCTAGGTCTTAATTTGACAAAAATAATATTAAATAAAAATATTAAGTAATGACCATTAAAATGCAGTACATCTACCTGAATTGAGAATAAGCAGTATTCCATTATATATCTCTGATTTAGATTATGAAAATACACAAACATGCCATTCTTATACACTAGTAAATTCTTGAGATCTACTCAGTATTTAAAACTATTAATTAAACTGTAGCTAATGTTTAAATTATGGTACTCAATTAGAACATATCAGGGATCATGTGTTTACCAAAATCATAAATTTTTGGTCCAAAACTTTCAACAGATTATAAACATAGTTAGGTTTGCAACAAGAAATCTCATAAAATTTAATTACAGTATTTTATATAAAATTTAATGACTCCAAGAATAGATTCTGGACTTAGACTATTCATAACCTATTGCTAGCTATGTAACTATGAGAAATGCACATTAACTTTACACTAAAGCTTCATAGGGTTTTTGGAGGGCATTTTTTGAAACACATATCATACCATTATCATGGGGTCTGATAATAAATGTTCATCATTATTTTTATTCAAATAATAAAACTGAACTAAATATAAAAACCCAAGTTTGAGTATAAACTAAATCCCTATTAGCACATTAAGTGCTGTATGAGGTAAATGTTTTGCTACAGCATTTCATTAAGAGTTAGAAACTTCATAATGTAACATCTCTATTGTAAAAGAATTTTATGTACAGACATTTTTAAAACAAGAAGGGCATTTTTAAAAATAGATTAATTATACATGGTGACTCACTAAATACGTGTCTACTGTCTGGTCACTGGGTGCCGGACGCCTTCAGCTCTGAGGAACATTGAGCACCAACTGTCACAAAGTACAGTAGTGGGTCCAGAACACCATCTTATGGCACAGAAAAGTGGCCCAGCTTTCCTCTGTATCATTTAAGATGCTGACTTGGATTAAAGCAGAATCTCAGCTCTTAAGGTTTTCAGAGTTTCCACAAAGGGTTCATATTTTTTCTTTTAACAAAATAGATTGCTTTAGCCACACTGATTTTACAAACCATGGTAGAACATGAACCCATACGAACCTCTCTCCATAAATGTCCCTGAGGCCTAAAGCCCACAATCAGATAGCATTTGCTTCCCTGCAGATGTTCGCTTTTCAGTTTTAGAAGAAAGAAATGATCATATGAACTATTATGACACAATACATTATCTACAATAAATGCAAACTAAGAGTTTTTCACCTAAATTTTCCTTTTTAAATTTTTCAGAATAATTTTACTTAGTTTGAAACATTTTGTGAGGATACCTGGAAATGAAATGAGCAGTTGATTCCTTCTTTATTTCTGTTATCATGTACATTTTCTCAGATGGTAGCATGTGTTGCTTTAGCATTTATTGTTTGACTTCACAATTTAGTGAGAATTTCAGTATTTTGCAACATAGCATGCCTCATGTGAAAACAAGTTACCACTCATTTCTTTCTTACCAAGTTTGATATTTTACTTCTATTTGTATGCCTCGGTGCTTTTATAAACAACCACTAACATTAACCTCTTTGAAAGTACATTGACAAGGACACCTACTTCTAGACTTGGCATAAGGTTATTTATTTAGTCAATATGCAGTGATCCTTAAACACTGGTGCTTACCTTATCAAATGCAAATATCTCACTATTCCAATCCAGATTAATTTGAGACTACTGCAATAACTAGACTGAGAAACTATTGAGATAAACTAAAGAGATATCAAATGCTAATGCCCAGACTTGGGCCTCACTGAAGTCCTAGAACAGACAGCAACACAGTGCGGCTCACCCCTGCTTCCTCTCCTCCTGGAATGATGACTCACTTCCACTGCCTCGCCTCCAGCTCAGTTCTATAAAAAAAGAACTACTTCAATTATCCCAACTTTTCTCCTCATTTTTCCACTTTCCCTTTTTCTAATTTTCTTTACTTTTCAGAATTTTCACTATCTGGGTAAAGTTTCAGGGAACTGGCTCAAGGTATTTATTTGGGAGGCAAAAGGTATTTATTTGTGAACAAATATATACTGAGCACTCATTAAATCTGAATACTAGAGTGTAGATCTGTGATAAAAACCCAGGTTTTACAATATTTGATTCAGCAATTCCACTTCTTAGGATACACGCAAAGGAAATAAATCAATACATGAAAGAGATGCTTGCATTTCACGTTCACTGCAGTACTGTACACCAGAGTCAAAATATGGAATCAACCTCATTCTCCATCAGTGGATGGCTGGATGAAGGCAACTGGATATGCACATAACCCTATTTGACCTTAACAAAGAAGGAAAGCCTGACATTTTTGACACTATGGAGGAATCTAGAAAATATTATGTTAGGTGAAATAAGTCAGAGACAACAAATACTGTATAATCTCACATGCATAATCTTCAAAACCTGGACTGTTAGAAACAGAGAATAGAGTGGGATTGGCCAGTGGGAGTGGGAGGCCAGAGAAGGTGTTGGTCAAGAGATGCAAAATTTCTGTGAGCCAAGCAGGAAGAATTAATTCAAGACAACCAGGATAGGACCTGGTGGCGACAACTAATAACCGTGCATTGTTTACTGGAATGCTGCAAAAGGGAGTAGATTTTAAATGTTCTCATCATAAAAATTAATAGATGTACTAATGGACTTGTTGTAGTCCTGCCATGCGTGTATGTACAGTATGCTGCGCGCCTAGGCTTGTATGATGTTTTGCAATTAAAATCATTAATTTTAAAATATAGTATATCACAGAAATAAATGTCATAGTCTTTAAAGGGCACGAGGAAAGTAACAGACCATAATGATTCCAGGAAATGAGAAAGATTTTGAGGGGAAACAGGATGTAGATAAGATGGTGGCAGAAATGTTCCTCAGGAGACAGGGCATTATGATAGAGGACAATGGGGATGTGAGGCTGAGGTAACAATCCAAGAGGATGCCTGGTTGGAGTGAAGAAAGGGCAAATATGCCACAAAAGGAATATGAACTGGTATAACTGGGAACAAATCAAACAGGAGTATTCTTGGTAGGAGAAGTCAGCCTTGAATTTCTCAGGATAATCAATTTGTTGTCGCAATATAAGTGTATCAGAGAATTAGTCTGATACAAGAATGAACACAAGTGTTTATTTGTGTAACAGAAGTTGCTGAAAGGATCTGGCATTAGACAAATATCTGACACCCTACATGATCTGAATTTTTGTTTAAGTTTGTCTTTAACAGTATTTTCTGATCAGTTTACGTTATGGTGTATATCTCACTCAGTGAATAAAACATTACTGTTGAAATGTAAGGATAACATAGAGCTCAGTATAGTTTAAATGTCATATGTTTGTTCTCTGATTTAAAAATGCCATTTCAATATTACTATAGGTAGAAGTAATTTCTCATACATTTGTATAATCTATATGTACATGTAACTCTGCATGAAATATACTTGATACTATTTCTGTCTTATTTTCTTATGATTGTAAAACATCCTTGCTCACTCAAACCTTTCAGTTTCCTCTGTGTGCCCAGGCAGATAAACTTAAAACCCTCAATGAAGACACATAAGTGTAAAAAGTAAATTACAATAAACTCTTACTCACGTATTTTACTAGTTAAATTTCATATGTAACCCTTATGAACAAACTTCAATGGTGTAAATAAATTTTAGATTTTAATGTATTTCAGAGTAACAATCAGATGTCTGATTACATCTTGGCACACTGTATGTATTCTGTTTTCTTTCTAGAAAGTCTTTGTGTCTGGGCAGAGCTATCAGTTCTTCAAAAGCAAGCAGACCCTGTTGTCTCTTCGAAGTATTACTTTCCCTATCCATTTCTACACAACATGCTGCACTAAATCTACTGTGGTGACTTTCCCTGATTAGACCATGTGCTACTGGAGGGGAGCATTTGACATAATTCTCTTCTTCATGTCTTCAATATACAATGCCTGATAAAGACCATGTGCTCTAGGAATGCTGCTTTTAATGTAGTGCACTTTTTGAGATAAAAGAAAACATCAATTTTTTACTCTAAAGTGTTGTATTCACTCCACCTATGAATTCATCTGGGAGAAAATTAGAATTTCATTTCTTCCATCAGGCTTTTCTCAGATTGCCTTCTTTGTACGCCCGATGGTCATTTTTAGGAAAACTGTCACACAGCCAGACTGTTAACATCATGCTACTTTTACTTCCCAGCCAAAGGGCTTCAAAGACAATCATAAAACTAAAGTTGATAGCAGGAAACTTAGAATCCTCTGGGCATTACCGTAGTTTTAAAATAAAAAAAACTAAGCTTTACAAATATTACAGGCTTGTATGAATTCACACAGAGTTAATGTAAACATCAAGACTAGAGTCTAAGTTTCCCGATGTCCAAGTTAGCTTTTGGCTTTAGTGCACCATTCAATATTTGTTTGCTATCTACATTGTACCTAACATCCTGCTACATCCCACTCCATACTGTAGCATCAACTTCAGAAATTGCTGTAAGGCTGTTTATTGCACACTTCTTTTTCTTTAGTCTCTTCTGTATGTGACCATTGGCCACTTTTCTTCAAATTTTTATTATTCTAATTCTTACCTTCTCCAGTTATTTCTGTTCCCTTAAGCAGGTTACGTTCCTCATTCCAAGGTTCCTCCTTGGTTGGCAAGTGCTCTCTGCATCTCTCACTCTCTGGTTAGGCAACTCCGTTTACAGAGACGGTTCCCAAGTCCCCCTCGAAGTCCACTCTTCCCTGTCATGGTGGACTCTTCTGGTCTCTCATGTCCATTATCTCTCTTCTACTATACCTTCATTCTCTCCAGACAGTGTATCGTCTCTTAAGTGTGTATCTCCACTATGGACCTGTTCTTTTCCTAGATAACTAGGCTAAACAGCACATAGTCCTTAACCTTTTTCCTTTGCAAGCTAATTTTTTAAATTTTAAAGAAACAATAATATGCGTCTATGTGAGGTATTCCGTATGCATAGTTTCATTTAATCTGACACTGAGCTTGAAGCACAAACACTAAAATTTCAGTTTTAGAGTTGAAACAGTAAGTTACAGAAATATGCATTATATGCCAAGATTACAGATTAGTACATGGTGACGCAAATGTTCTAACCAAAGACTGGCTTGAAGTGTGTGTTGTTTGTGTGAGGCTGTCTGCAAAAAGCTGAGTGTACCACATGACTGCTGTTTCAAATAATTCTCATCTTTAAAAAATTGTGCACTAAAGATATGGACATTAAGCACCACACCTCACAGATGGCAGATATCCAGAATTTGGCATCAGTGGCAAGACCAGGCTGCATCTCTCACAAAAAGAGAAGACAAAAGCAGTTCATTAGTGGCTATAGACCTGACTTTGAGCTGACTGTTTTATGCGATCGGACTTCTCAGTTGTCAAAGACACTCTGGCTTCCCAATGGACTGAGTGTTCATACCCATGCCTGCTTCAGTGGTAGAAGTCCTGCAGCTCTCCAAGTGGAAAATTGGGAGACTATCTTAGGATTTTCGTTTGTCTTTCCTTCCTCCCTTCTTTTAATTCTCTTCTCTATTTCCTTTTTAAAATCATTTTCTGATTATAAACCCAGAAATTTTAAGTAGTAAACATTTTAAAAATATACTTAAAAACAGAAAGTAATCATCCCCCAACCCAAACACACCCAAAAGATAGTTTATATATGGGTGCATGTATATATGTCCTTCCAGCCCATTCACATACATGAACACACATACTTTCATGGACATAGGTAGTACCATGTGTGGGCATGTGTGTCTTTACATTCATTAATATGCTTAAGTTTTATATTCTACTTTGTTTTTCCATGTAAGAATAGATGCTATTTCTTAACAGCACTAAACAGTCTCCATAATCATGGTCTTATTTGCCAAAGAATAGTTTATCCTCCATGCAATAATTTTGTTAGCTACCCATATATTGAACTTTTTATTCATTTCATGCTCATAAGGACAAACTTTATAAAAGTGAGAGCTTGGAATACAGAGGTGAGCAGAGCTGGAAAGGCCTATCATCCACGGAGGCCCTGGACGGACACAGCGGATCACTGACTTAACTGGGTGAAAGACCTATTAGTTGTTTAAGAACTACTTACTAAACTTTGTAGTATTATCTATGGCCTGATTTTTTTTTTATTGTGTTCTATTTCAGAATTTACAAAAACATTAAACCATATACTGGAACTGTCTTACCAGATACCTAAGGACCAATGTAGGAGTTGGAAGTGCCAACTGCCAAGGATGAATTCCCTTTTTCTAAGGATATGTGTGAGATACCCAGGGATGAGGAATATCTATGGAGGGCAGCTTCCCCTAAACTCACAAGTGCTCTCTAGAAAGGAATACCCATTTTAAGGCCCTGGAAAATGCCATCCTGTCACACTGCCATCACCACAGAAGCTCCTTACCCTTCCTGGCATCACTTACAACTCTATCCTAGCACAGCCAGAGAGGCCCCGTGTACTGGGCGGCAGGAGGGAAATTCTAGGTGGGGAAATGCCAAGCGTCTGACCTCATCCCCCTTTTCACTGCATGGGGCTCATTCTAAGAAAGCTTGGATGGGGAAGGCATGTGGCAGAGAAATTTGAACTTTACATGCATGTGGAAGGTGTGATGATTAGGAATGGCTATTTTAATTAGAGGACTTTTTGTGACTGAATTTACCAGAGGGCTTCTTAAAACCTAAAAATAGATGAGGCCAGAGTGAAAGTAAGGAAAATGTTACCATATCCCCTGAGTTCTATTTGTTCAATGAAAAGTTATATATGTATAACATTAGTTCAGAAAGCACTAAAACCTATGAGGGGGTCCAAGGGTTCTGTGTAAATGCCCTGCTGGATGAGGGTACAACTGAGAAGAGACTGAGCATTTGAGAGTGGCCAGGTCAGGGTGCAGGGAGCGAGCACTGCAGCCAGCAGAGAAACAAAGTTTTTGAGATAAGAACACACGTGATGGGTCTGAGGGAAAGCAAGGTCAGGGCAACAAGAAGAGTGTGATATTACGGGAAACAGTTATCAGGACGTCATCCTGGGGCATTCCAAAGCAGCATCACTTACTTGATTTGAATTTTAAAATAAGCTCTGAGAAAGCCCTCTTTGGTTTCAAAACCATCTATCATTTCTTGACAGTGGTTTCAGATTTTGGTGCAGGGTGCTTCATGATGGCTCCTTGTGTTCTATTGTTTTGACACAATCATATTTTATTTATGTAATATTTACACGGGAACAGATTTAACTCCTACCATTAAAAAATTCTACCCTGTTTCTTATAAACTCTCATGGTTGTCTAATTTTTTCTTTTGACACATGATAGAAGAATTAAAAAGTAGTTACAGAAATGTTCCTTCTGAACTCTGTTATGTATAAACAGTTTCACACATATGATAATAAATAGCAGTTGCTTTTGGCCTCTGTGTTGAACAAGTAAAAAGGAAGTGGTAAAATCTAGTAAAAGAGCAAATCAGTCCTCTCCTGACACTAAATTATCCAAAATGATTAATACGCATTACTGTTGTTATTGTCATTACCTCAGTTTTCCTCTTATGCCTCAAGTAATTTTCCCTTATATCAAACTACAATTGACTTTTCATACATTTTTAGCCATTTGCTTGACTATAATCTAGTTATTATAAGACTTTCCTTAATCTTTGTCTAAGTCTTTCAGTATGTAAAAAAATATGGTTAAGAATAGGGTCAAATTCACATTTAATCTATTTCCTAGCTTACCAACAAGTCTGGCTACAAGCTATGATCCACCACACACCCTGATGGCTAATATTCATTACAGATGTACCAACTGATACCAACCATATAGCCGTATGAAAGCCACCAAGTATGCAGAGGTGAAAACAAATGCAATCCCTGTCTTCGTGGACCTCACATAGTTGTGGCACAAACAGAAAAAGCATCATGCATTCATGCAAAGATACACAAGCAATTGCAAATTATAAAAACAGTTCTCAAAGAAATGGAGCAAAACCACGATGCTGCAGAATTGTGTCCAACAAATCTTTTCTGGGGAGCTGGAATTTGAGGCGGGACCTACAGTGTGAACACAGTCAGGCTTGTACATACACTGAGTGAGGATGAGCGGGCAAAGGGGCATGCCTCAAAACACAAAACATATTTTTAAAAGAAAAAATAAATAATAAATGATAGAGCTATAATACCAATATTGGGGCAAGTACCAAAGGAAATAGAATTGTTTCAGGAGGGCAGAAATCAAGGATGTGGCAAAAGAGTAGAGTATGTTTCTTCCAGTGTAATTCTTAGAGAAGGCATTTACTTTAAAATTTATATATATATATATATCACAGAGATGTGTGATATCTATGGCTTAGATTGCACTTTTAAAGAAACTTTGAGATGGTAAGACCCAAGACTTGCTTGGGGGCAGCTGCAGTAGCTGAACTAATAAATAACTTCAGCCTTAGTGTAATGTCTCCCAGTGCGGAAACTCTTCACAAGAGTGTCCTTCCCAAGAGATGGCATGATTCAAGCAACCTCTTAAAACTATTGTGGTTTATTTGGATTCCACTTGAAGCTTTAAATGAAGTAACTGATCACAGATTAAATAAATGATATAAATTCAGGAGAAAACCACTCTTATTCTTTTTTGAAAAACAGACTAGAGCGTAACCAGAGTCGAATTACGGAGAGGAGTTCTAATCACCCAGGTGGAAGACTTGATGGCTACACTCAGAAGGAACACATGGCAGCTTGACTCAGGATGTGGGAAAGCATACAGCTATTTGAATTTACCCTGGACTCGAACCAAAGCAGAGGGCAACCCCCCAAACGTGTTAGTGGTATGGTGGTTAGACCATAGGGCACAGGAGAGAAGGGTGAAAGAGACCCGAAGTTTTTAGGTTGGGTCCTCAAGAAGGGAGGGGACGATTGTAATTGAGATAGAAAAGCCAGATCAGAGGGATGAAGCAGATCTGGGGGGTCAGTAGAAGGTCAGTTTCTGAGGAGACTGAACAAGTGTGATTCAGCTACGAGACTTCATCTCATTGAAGAAATCAAGTAGCCATGCTGAGTGTGGAGGTTAGCGAGGATATTCAAACAAGAGACGTATTTCTGGCAGCTGCCCAATAAAGATAAAGTATCAGTCCATCAGAAGAAATTATGTTATTTCCAGAGTAGAGACAAAGAAGAAGAGAGGACAAACAAATCCTTAGACTCTAATACTGAGCGAGAAGTAGCAAAGCCGGCTAAGGAGACAGAGCTGACGTGGTTAACTCGAAAGAAGTTTGTACACTTGACTAAAAAAAAAAAAAAAAAAACCAAAAAACAGAATTAACTTTTTCTAGAAGTTGCTTTTTAAAGAGACAGATATTTATTCTCCTTCAGCTCACTCGGACTAAGCCATCGCCCGTCTAACCCCCACTGCTCGAGTCACAATATTTAGGCGTGGGACGCAGGACAATCAAACGCATGTGCTCAGGCTGCTGTTGAATTCCACAGCAAAAACTGAGCGAAGAAACATTTCCACGGCTTCATCAATCAGGATTCTCAGAAGTCATAACAAAGTGACTTTCCTTTGTTGCAAATGAGGAAAATGTACAAGTTCCATATTGTTGTGTCAGTAGGCGAATTTGAATTTATTAACTAACTTTGCTTGCCCCAGATTATTTCTTAAACAAAAAAGGATGACGTCCAACCTCCCACCCACCCTCGCATGTAATGTGCTGGTACATATTCAGCTGTATACCGAGTTTGGAAGCAGTCGGTCGCTCCGAGATGTGTTCAGAGCCGCTCACCATGGTGATGAGGTCTTGTGGCACTTATCTCATAGAATTCCAGCCCAGTTATGCGCTTTAAGTGGAAGTGAATGAGACCGCTGAGAAAGCTGCACAGCTGCACTTCGGGAAGCGCTCATCACTGCCAGGTCTAACGGGTGACCTCACAATTGACAGAGATGTTGCCAACCTCCTACGTACCCCTAGAGAGCAGATGCAAATTCAATTCACCATGGAAACAAGATTACTGCAGCAAACTATCCAAGGACCATAGCACTGGTACTAAGAGACGTGGAAAATCTGCTGCAACTTGTTTTCAGGATCCAGTGAGAGGTCAAATGACCACAATAATTTATTTATTAGCAAAATTTACTAAGTGAATGCTGTGATCAGTCCACGTCCCAAGTGCAGGAAATAAGCAGTATACAAGATAGGGAGTCATGTTAAAAAAAACAATGCTCTTGAATATCTTCAGAATATTTTAGATGTTTACTCATTGTATGTACTAAGTCCTCTCCTCACTCGTGCGATGGTGGCTTTTTTCTTCTGTTTAAACTCCTTGGGCAAACCTTCCCAATCCCCATTCTGAATGGCATTAAATGATATCCAAGAAATGGCAGTGATATTTTCTCCAGTAAAAGGCGCAATAAACCTTGTTCCAAATGAACTCAGTTTTACAAGGTTTGTTTCTTAATCAAGAGATCCCCACAGGCAAATATGTATGTGTATATATTGTTACATATATATATATATGTAAAACAATATATACACGTACACACACACACACACACACACACACACACACACATATACACACACACATATAAAACAAGGAAGAATTTAGAGAACAACATGAACATTTTCCCTCCCCAACTTTATTTCACACATGTTCCATTAGAGAAGACAGAAGCTGAACCACCCTGCTCTAACATGCTGATTATCAGAGCCTGCCTTAGATCCTGCACCCAAAGAGCTAAATAATATAACAAAAGCCTGAAACTCAAAACACGATGCATATAGCTGACCACATCAGAAATATTTTGTGTGTGCACAATGTTTTAAGAGATTTATTAAAAGAGGAATATCAAATAAAACAAAAACTTAGGGGTTCAGTTACTGTTCCAGATTCCACCTAGAAAAGCTGTCATGCATCAACATCATGGATAACTATTCAAAATTCTAACCATGCGTTGTAGTCATTAATAAAGCCATTACCATCCTGAGGCAATCCAGATCAGAACTGGATACAAGAGCTCTCAGAAGGACTTCTATAAAAGGTTCAACTCACTTTCTAGTTACTCCCTTATACCCTGAGTTCCAGGTACACATCTTACAAGTCAAAACTCAAATATGTCACACAACCCTGTCACTAAAACCGTTTCTGACCAGAAATTGGTCTGTTTCCATTCCTATCATTTTACTGGGATTTCCTCTACTTATAAAGATATTTCTTAGGCTTCAAATTCCTCTGGCTCTAAAACATGATGAGTGGAAACATGTCATTAGCATGCAGGAGAGTTGAAGTAAGAGACTAAGAAAAATAACACTTTAAAACCTCATCCAGGCTCCCTAGGATAACAGGATGAAAAATAATTTCATTTTTTGTTCTCGTCATTCCTTATTCAGAAATGACAAGATAACAAAGTTTTCCACATAATATCGAACAAATATTTGTAGATTTCTTTCTAGAAATGTCCTGATGGATATGTTCAGTCGAAACAGATCATGTACAACTTCCCATAATCAATCTAATTCCCTTATCAATCCAAAATAAGATGCCATGGATCTTTGTGCTTTTGTTTTATCTACAGTACTCGTGTTTTGTCATTACAAATGTTGCAGTGAACACTTGCAGACTTCTTACACAAGATCCACTGTAGTGACTGCAATCAGGAAAGACAACAGGAGGGAACAGGCTATCACAACATTTCAGATAATGAGTTACCGGCTATTCAGGATCAGTGAAGTTGCCAGCAATGAAGTTTGTCAGATTGAGTATAAATTTTGAGGGTTGAGCATCATCATGTTTGGATGTCGGGCTTAAAAAAAGAGAATTCACAGTGTGAAAACTGCGGTTATGATTGTGGTCATGTGAACCAGACAGTGGGCCACCACTAATACAGAAAACAGTGAGGGAAGAATAGCGTAAGGCAGGATGTGGAAGGAGATCAGTTTAACTTGGAACTTAGGTCTGACACATGCATTCATTAGACTTCAAGTTGAAATGCTAAGCAGGAGGCTGGATAGATAGGCCTAGGGTTCAAAAAAAGAGGTCTGTAAACAATACAAAACTCTGTATTATTTGTATTGTTCTTACACTATTTTGTAAATGGATGCCTGTTTGTTAATTAAAAACAAAACAAAAAAAAGGTCTGGCCAGGGAGGCAGTCAGTGGCACAGCACCTGTCTGGCTAGCATGAGGTCCTGAGTTTAAATCCCAGTACCAAAAAAATAATTTAAAATAAAAGATCTGAGTAAGTGTGTATGTCTTGGAGTCACTGGCACATATTTGGCTACAGGGGATAAGGCTGGATAAGATCACCGAGTGAATGCAGATGAGGAAGGCCCATGGCTAAGCACTACGACACACCGGCATGAGGACATGGAGGAGGGTATTCATCATACGACTTTTGAAGGAGGAGCAGTCAGAGACCGGTGGTAGCCCAGATGACAAGTGACAATACTGCTCGGAAAGGAATAATCTGCTGTTTCTGAGGCTGCTGACAGTGAAGTAAGATTAAAGAAAAGCAGTAGCCCCATGGGATTACTCTTCTCCATCAGCCCCATATCGTCTACTTCTTGTACTTGGCATTTTCAAATAGCTGCTATGAAATACGAGCACACACTTATTTTTAATTCAAATGAAAAGATCAGGTGTGACTATTAATGTTTCATTAATGCTAAGTGCAACATAAACTTCAACAGAAAGTAGTGAAAATGTCAGATTTCAAAACTCAGACATATGTATGGATTTGGCAACTTGAATATCAATGGATATTGATTAATTTTTGTAATTTGCAAGGAAAATAAAATATTAGAAAGAATACAATATTTGGAAGCATTCCATCAAGAACGAAAAGAAAAGCAACTGAGGTGTGATTTTTTTGTAAAATAGATAATGCTTGCTTGTTACTTCTGATTCCATCCTCCACTGTAACAAAGAATAAACATTAAGTCATTTTATTTCCATCCAAAGTTTTACTTAAATGGGAGATTTCTTTTTTATTCTTGAGAGTTTTATATAGCTATGTGAAGTCATGATGTAAAAATATTTCTCAATATCAACTCTACCATTCAATTCAATAAAATAACTACCTATAATTTCATATTAGCACTTGCAAACAGCTAGAATCACCTTCGTCTTGCTATATAAAAAATGTAATTAAAGTATTATACAGTTTCATGAGACTTGATAGAAAACTCTTCTGGTTGGCATTATATCGTTGGTTAAATAGTTGGAATTCTGTCTAAATATTCTCATTTTGATCGACTACTTTAAAAATATAACTAACTACAAAGCACCTTAGTTAAGAAAGATATTCAGAATTTGAAAGAAAAACTAAGCTGAAGTTAAGAAAATGCAAACGGACTGTGAAAACACTGGTGTCACATCTATTGTACAGAGAGGCAATCGTTATGTCACTGACAACCAAGTGACCAAAGATAGCTGCAACTTGCAAAGGAGCAAATAAAACCAGAAAAACAGCTCTGGAATAATCCTTGGATAGTAATTAAAAGAACGTAAATTTCAACTATCAGGCAAAATTTCACTGCTTCAAGTAGCAATAAAACAGAAGTATATTAAATTATAATACATAACTGATGAAGATAAAGTGAACCTGGCGCCTTCGGATTTGTTGGGGACCTCACAGATTGGTGCCCTCTGGCCAGTCCTCATAGAAATTCGTGTCACACCTCTTGAGTCTATAATTACAGTTCTGGTAATACATTCATTGGATAGTGCGGAATAAGACCTCCTTCCCTTCTTTTATCACACTTAGCAATGTGAAATTACTGAAGTAAAATTTGCAGAAGCAATTCACCTATAAATTTAGAAATGGGAAGATCTTTTTTAGAATTATCACAAAATAACCACATAGTATAATGTTCATTTATCAAAATTATAAATAAAGGGAGGGCATCTGCCAATTCACCTTCAGAAAATGAGCAGAATAATGGCATAATCAGGAGAAATAAATGGTTGTGTAGGTTGGAAAATGTAGGTACACAAATGAAATATAGGTCGGAAAATGTTAAATTAATGTATTTGATGTGTCAATTTTATAAATTAAAAAAGTATTCTTTGATTGGAAATACAACTCAGTGTAATCATAGGAAAGTAGATAGCAAACACCACAGAGCAAAATTCTAGCAGTGCTACATGTATTAAAATAGGACAGAGTCGTTCTTTTTTCCAAGTTGTTATGTAGTTACACTATACTCATAAAATATAAATATACAAGCAGTGATCAAAAACTATGGTGAAAGTTCAATTAAAAACATTTATTTATAGCAAAAGACACCTTGCCCTTAATCCCCTTCAAAATTTCTTCACCTCAACACACCCGATTGTTCTTTTCACTTTCTGGAGCGGTTCTAGAAGTCATTTCCACCGTCATTTGCTCTGCCAGATCTGCCTCCACGCCACGAATCAATTCAAAATATTTACCTTCCACAGTCATCTTGCCTTTGGGGATGAGACAGAATCACATGGCACCAGAGCCAAGGAGCAAAGCGGGTGAAAACGCACTGTGATGTGTTTACAACGCTGACTTCCCTGTGGCCGGCCCTCAGCAGCAGCCACAGCACACCTCATAAAGACACTCACAGAAGAGGACTTCCAGAACTGCTTCAGAAAACGTGAGAACAGTGGAATGGGTTTCCTCAGACAGCTGAAGCTTTTGAGAGATATCAATGACAATTTGTTGTTTATTGCTATTGTTTTTCAATTTAAGCATTTATCATATACATGTCTATATATACAAACATGCTTACCCACAGAACTGTCTAACTGTACAAGCAGTGTTCAAGCCCTCTCTGCCAAAATGCTTTTCACATTATCAGTATATTCAAAGATCTCTTTGATCACCACCCTCAATCCTAAAAACTTTTACTTCTCTCTGAAATTCACCATTATTATCCATTTGATCGGATTCTTCCCAGTTATTTTTAAATCTTTATGCATGTGCATATAAATACCCATAGGTAAATACATAGTGTTGAGATTTTTTAAAGCCATAATTGGAAACATATTTTTGTGTAACATCCTATAAATTTCTTTTCATTGAAGCTCAGTTATGCAAAAGTATTAAAAGAGGATAGTAGAATGATTCTGTTATGACTTTAGAGAGAAGAAAACCTTCCTAAAGAAAACACCAAAATGTAGCAATCTTATGGGACACGTTTATCAAATTTGTCCACATCTGAATGTAAAACTGCTGAATTAGGACAAAGTATTTATAAATACACTTGACAGATTCAAAAATATGTCCTCTGTGTATACATAACTAATATCTTAAATATAAATAAGTATGACATGTAAAGTTAATATAGTAGAAGAATTCCAAATTACATAAGAAATTCACAATACAAAAACCCTAATGGCTGAAGATGTGAAAGAAAACAAACTGGTCAATAATAAAGGAAACTAAAATGAAGGGAATAACAGAATGCCATTTCACTGCTGTGTACTTGGAACCAAGTTTTGATTTAGATAATTAATCAGAATTAATGGAGTAACCAGTACCCCAACAATGTTGGTAACAGACTAATTGGTATAACTACGTGGAGGGCAAATTTATAATATATCTTACAAATGACTATATTTGATGGCTCAGTAATTTCACGAAGAAAATACTTGAACAGGCGCATGAAAGAGCAATGATGAGTGGTATACATTATTTCTCATGATTAAAAACAATTGAAAACTATCTGAGCTATGTTTGTAGTGACTTAACGAGGCAGTTATAAGATATGTTTTTCAAAGATAACTAAGAACAGTTCAGTGTTTATGCTGCAAGTTCTTTCAGTAAGCTGAGATAAAATGGCATGTCTTCGCCAATAACAAGGATTTATTTGAAGAATTAGGAGTAACTTCACACCTTGCCTACCCAGTCTCCCATTTCATTGAATCAGTATTACTTTTATATTTTATGAGTTTCAAATTAATTGTCTTAATTGTATTTTATAGCCTTTGATTTAATTTGATTCCTAGAAACAAGTAGGAATGAGCTCCACTTGCTTTCATTACGATATTATAAATGTGTGCAAAGCCTGTAGTGTGCACAGGACCTAGGAGGCTTCCAGTACATGTCCTCTTCTCATTTCCATCTCCTACGTACTGTTTTAAAGTTTCTGAAGGCTGTGTAAGGCCATAGGACAACAATCAGACAGACCCATCAGCCCTGCTGGGTGTGCATTTTATAGAGACTTTGGTCACTTGTCCATAGGAAAGCCCTAACGGTACTGATCTGAACTTGAATTGGGGGAGTGTCATAGCCTTTTGACAGATCTGTTCCTTGCTGGCATTTTAGCACTAAAAATTTGACAGAACATTTGGGAGAGAACAGTAGTGACAAAACTACATTCAACTGCTCAAGCAACAAACATGTTCTGGAAAACAGGTAATTAGATCTGAGCTTTCTGCCAGAGCTGTTTGAATAAATTAATGTACAAATTGAACATGAGTATATTATTGTTTATGCAAACCTAACTTACCATTTTGAATTTATTTGATTAATTTCCCAAATACCTATTAGTTGGTACTTTTGAAACATCTAGTTATTTAATGCATTGACTAAAATAATTTATACCTCTTTTTTATCCCTATTTTTTTTTTAAACAAACACAGTTCTAGCACTCACAATGATGCCAGACACTGCTGTAAGTATCTTACTGAGTCTTAAGGAAAATAAATTAAGGCACTAAGAGGTTAAGTAAATCATCGAATACTTAACTGTCAAGTATGTGACTCAAACCCACATACTCCGGCTGCTGGAGCACAAGTGTCCCAAAAGTAAGTTGAGCATTTCATTTTCAATCGTGAATGACTAAGAAGCTGGTTGTGGTGGTGCATGCCTACAATTGCAGCACTCACTCGGGAGGCTGAGGTAGGAAGTTTACTGTGAGTTGGAGGCCAGACTCTGCTACACAGTGAGTCCAAGACCAGCCTGGACTACACAGTGAGACCCTGTCTCTAAAAAGAAGGGCTAAGTTCTTTTGTCTTCAGTCTTAGTGATGAACTTTTTTTAAAAATCCAGTTTTAACTCTATATGAGATGTGCTTTGCCTAAATGAAAGTATATTTTTTTTCATTTTCAAATTATAACATACAGAATTTTTTTTAGTGTAGGAAAATATATATATTGGTAACTTGATTCAGATCAATTTAACTGGAAGGAAACTTAATGTGAAAAGAACACACAAAAGATCCTTCACTAAGAGAACATACTCAAGTGTCTGTCCAATCATTTAAATGTGTGACAGAGGTGAAATAACATCACTGATGCTTGTTTTCCTCAGTGTGAGTATGAGGAACTGTTATGCTACATAAGAAATGAAGAGCACAACTTGTAGGCATTCGCATCCACTATAAAGTATGCAGTGAAGTTACTCTTCCAGAGAACAGTGCTAAAGCCATAGCTCCGGAAGGTGAACACTTCCAAAGCATTTGTAGGATCAAAAACACCATTCCTAGAAAACAAAACAAATGGGAAATCTCATGGAATATAATGGAACTGTTTATCTACCCTGAAACTGAGAGACACTGATCAGAATCAGATTTCTACAAAAGTTGAAATAGAAGGTTTGAGGAAATTGCCTTGAGGAAGGAGAAGCGAAATGTCTGCAGCTCCATTTGAAACTGAAGCTGCCATAGGTCAGTACCCTTTGATCAACATGAGCTTCTCCACCGTGACTTCATTTGATATACCACCGCATGCTACTGACATGAGGTCACTTACATTACCAGGAGGGTCTTAGAGAGTAACACTTTCCAACCCAGGGAAACCAATATAAGGAAGTATATAAAAAATAAATTTCACTGAGTGTGGTGGGTGGCACATGCCTGTAATCCCAGCACTTCCTTGGGAGGCTGAGGCAAGAGGATCTCTGCTTCTTCAAGGCAAGCCTGGGCTACAAAGTGAGTTTAAGGCCAGCCTGAACTGCATAGGGAAATCCTGTCTCAAATGGACAAAAAGAAAAAGCAAAAGAAGGAAAAAAGAAAACAAAACTTCTAGGTAATCATTTATTTCAGTAGACACTACTTCCTCTTTTGCCATGTCACCATTTCCCCTAGATAATAAGATTTAAGGTAAGAATAGATGCAAATTGTTTTAATTAAACATATAAATCACTCTTACTCAATAGGCTCTCAAAAATATTGGCTTTAGACCATAACAATGTCAGAATTATGTTATAGCAGCTTGGGTAGTACACCAAAGCTATACAATATAGCTAAATAGGCTCAGTTGTAATAGTGAAAGCCCAACCTTTCAAAGAATTCAGTACTTTGGATTAATTTCCCCTAACACACACACTCAATTTAAAGGAATGTCCATTTCAAATTCAGTTTGGTTTCCAGCTTCAGGAGCTGGCCCTGATGCTGAGCAGGTGAGAATGGGGGTGGGTATCTATGTAAAGCTTGCTTAGGACAAAGCCAAAGCTAAGAGTTCAACTAAAGCAATCCTTCCAGTCATACAAATAAGTGTTCTACTCATTAAGTGAAATTATACACATAAAACCACTTTGTACAACATGAAATCTCTACAGAAAGCAAACTATTCCCATGCTCTGCCTCACAAAGTCCTGCTTATTTTATCTACAATTAAGATTTTAATTTCAACATAAATGTTTGGTATTTTTCCTTTTCTATAACTATTCCCAAGCTCTCTAACAGGAAATGAGTAGAACCAGAGGACGAGAGTCACACCATACACGATGCAGTTCCAGCATTGCCTTGCAAATTTTCTGTAACTTATCATTTATTCAATTTAAGCCATATGCAGACTTTGACTTCATATATGGGTATGAATTAATTCAGATTTAATTCAATAACTAACCAGAAAATACATATGAATGGCAGTTCACACTAATTCATTATGTGCCAGAATAAACTCATCCAGAATTGAAGACACATGTTTTACTGAATGAGAGTCTAAATTAGTAATGCCACAAACCTCCCCCATAGACAAACTGTAATTAATTATTTCAGTAGAAATAAAGATCTAGAAAACGTTAGGCTTTACCCAACAATGCAGTTATAAAATAAAATTGGTCACAGACAAAATAAAAAAAAAAATGTTAGGCTATTTGGAGTTCAGTATATGAGTGTCAAGAAAACACATAAATATGCCTATTGGGCACTTACAAAAGTCGTGAAAAAATATAAAACTTCTAAATCATTTGCATATATATATAATAATCCATAAATAGAAATCTGGCCATTTATAAATGGAGCAGTACACTAACTATGTAAGATGGAGGACAAGATTTGCCCTACTATTATAAATGAGATATATTTATAAAATCTACATTTATTATATTTCAATGTACCTCTCAAAGGGCATAAATTAACAAAAATACTTTTATTAAACCTCTACAGTTTTTAAAAGCTATTTCATTTACTTGTAAAGTTTGGTATGGTGACAGTTATAACTGTATGTTGAAAATCATTGACATTTATACAACAAAGAGCATTATGTACTGAAAAAATTGCCATCTTGTATTTTTTCAAATTTTTCTCTCATTTCGGCAGTTCCCAACTACCTTCCCTAGAGAAGAAAACAATCGCTAAACTCTTTAGGAAGTAAATGAAGTGACTCTGTAATATGTGTATCTAGAAGAAAATTATTGTTTTGGTTATCTCCAAGTTACTGTTTGATTTGTAACAATTAATCTTGGAAAACATTTCCACTCAAGCTTCATGTACCATAAGATGAAACAGCAAGTAGGTGAACCTAATGGAAGAGCAAGGCAGCACTAGAAGAACTCCTGGATGGAGGCAGAATTGTGGCATAAATTTTCTTGACCTAAAGTAGCTTCATTCTTTCTTTATTATTATTTTAATTTCAAAGACTGTAAATGATATCTCCCTTGCATTAATAATTTGTACTTTGTCTTTGATCAAGCTACCTAGAGACATATCAGTTTTATTTTTTGTTTCAGAAAATTTACTTTTCTTCATTGTTTTTATTCAGGAAAAAAAAATCAAATTAATTTTGCTCTTTCATGTATTATTTTATTTATATATTTAGAGATTAATTTTCTGCACTTTTTAAAATTTAGAGCCAGGTATGATGGCACTCATCTATAATCCCAGCACTTGAGGGTTTGAGGCAGGAGGATTGCCATGAGTTTGAGGCCAGCCTGGGCAATATAAGTGACTTCAAGGCCAGCCTGCATTATATAGTCAGACCCTGTCTCAAAAAAAAAATAATAAAATTTAGGCAAGACCTAGCCTCTTTCTTAGCATAAGCATTTAAAGCAATGCATTTCCCCACAGCATTTCTTTAACTGCATTTCACATGGTTTTTGTCCTTGTTCTCATTCAGCAAATGTATTTTCAGATTTCTTGTTTGACTCATGTAATATTTAGCGTTCTTGTGTTTCTAAATTTAAGGAGATTTTAAAAGTTTTTGTTAATATTACTTTAACTCAATGTCATCAAAGAACACATTAGTATTTTCTGTTATTTAATCTGCTGAGACTACTTCAGTGGTGCAGAATATAATTTATCTTGATTGTTCCATGTACACTAGACATAAATGATTCTATGTCATTGAGGTCAGGTGGGTTGACTACATTATTTTGTTTCTTTCTTTATGATTTTCTCTCTACTGTTTCTACCTATAACAGAGATAAGTGAATGCTAGAAGAAAAAATACAACTTGACAAAATCAGGAGAAAGTTGATGTGAATTTTCAAAACATTTGACTAGTAAAATATCATAATTGCCATGAAAAAAATTCAATATAGTATCTGATAAACATGAAGGGATGTACCTCCATAAGCCAAGATCTGACTAATGAATATATACATATGAGGAAATCTGACACTTGTATTCGTGGGAATTACAAAGTGACGATCATTATTACATTGCTAATAATTCCAAAAATAAGAAAAAAAAATCCACCCACAGAGTAAGGGATAAGTAAGTTACACTGTATTAACACAATTAAATAAATACTGTAGTTTTTAGATTGCAGACTACAGCTGCATTCATCAACTTGAAAATAAAACTCAAGAAACTTAAATTTTAAAAAAGCAAGCTCTAAAATGATTTTTATAGTATGATTCTAGTTATGCAAATTTTAAAAATACAAAACAATGCCACATGCATATATATAAAATTATGGATGCACAGACATAGTAAAGTGTTTTTTAAATGGATGAAAATATATATTTAAGAACAGTGGTTGCATCTGAGTACTCAAGAAAAAGTTGTCTGGACAGAAGTACCATGAGGGTTTTATGTGATGTGTAGAATTTAAAATAAAGCTCTTAAGCAAAAGAGTAAAATGTTAACACTGATGAAATCTGTGTGCTAGATGCATTAATACATGTGTTTTCCTGTATACCTACAGCTTTGCAATTGAGATCCAGATACACCTCTAAGTGACTAAAGAGTTAATGGGAAAATGTACAAATAGGAGCATATGATGTGGGGAACAAGCAGATGATGTTAAGAAATAAACTCCTAAATGATGCTGATTCTAAAAGGAGTGCTAATACTCCCCATGCATAGAGACATTTTCAAGTATAGTTAGATGTAACTGTGTATTTCTTGGAAAGGGATTAGATAGACTATATTGAACCTTTAATTATCACAGCCCTATGTGTCCTCTTGCCTTGAAGATATTATTTCCAGAAATATGTTACACATGTATTTACAGAAGTATGCAAGGTCTATGTGTACAGTTGTATACTGTGGAATTACTGGGGCTTTTTTAGTGTAAAAAAAGGTTCCAGCCTAGGCGCCTAGCAATGTGGGAATCTTTCCTCATGGCCACTTGTACTGCCTCAGGGCACAACTGTGACAAGAGCTGTCCATCATGTAATTCATGGGAGGAGTTTCTGGGAGAATCTTGTTGCACCTATGTGCAGACTCATATAGCAATCTTGACACCGTGTGCTATACTGTCCTCCAGAACAGTGGTTCTCAGTTGAGTGTGACTGTGCCCTCTGAGAGAAGCTGGGGGAGCCCAAAGGGAAAGTCTGAACAAAGTGGCAATGTCTGGAAATACATTTTATCTGGCACAATATGGTGAAGGTAGGTGAAGATCACAGATGCTATTACATATGGCACAATGCCTAAGACAACTCTGTACAACAGTCAACCTACCCAAAAGGTATGACCGAGGTTGAGAAATCCTGCTCTGGAACAATCAGTTGTGCTACTTCTCTAATCTCAGGAAATATTTTTCCTATTTTACATATGAAGAAAAAGCATCTCAGAGAGATTAAATATTCTGTTCCAAGAAACAAAGCTAACAGGAGGCAGATCTCCTTGCTTTTAGCCACAAGGTTATTATGTTTGCAGTCTATAAAATGATTTTGTATTCATAGGATGAATTAGTATACAGCTCTTTTGGAAAGTAGATGCATACAAATGGCATAAAGTGATCTTCAGGCCATAGTTAGAAAAGATATTTGTTATTTACATAGCTAATAATACTTACTGTCCAAATGTATAAAGATCTCCTAAAAGTCACCATGAAAGTTATTGAAGACATTTGCAATGCCACTTCTATAGCGTATGGCTTTATATACTGATCACATCACAAAAAAGGAACTATCCTGAAAAGATAGTTTGTTCTAAGTATTCATTTAGAAAAATCTAAATGCAAAAGTGATTGAACAGAAATATGCCATGGGAGGCAACACACAGATAAATGATGTAGTTTCCCGAAATGCAAATCAGATGTTGTCACTATCTCATTAGAAGACAATGAAGGGGTTGAAAAAGACAATGGAAGGAAAAGTCCTGGAGCCTCACTGATCACACAGGAGCACAACAGCTGTTACAGGTTGTGTGGGGATAGAAATGCACATTTAAAAACTCACTGAGATGTTGCAAATAATGTATGATATGGTAACACCTTTTCAGATCATTATTTGGATAGTTAATTTACATAATCAATTCAATTATAAATCCTTTGCATTTTTATAGTGGGATTTTACATAACTAATTTGGCAATGAAGAGATTTGTTTTCTGGGAGTTCTCTTTGTTTGGCAAAAAAGAGGTCAAACATCAAATTTCCCACATGAAATAACTCCTGTCCCACACAGAGAATAGCAAAAGGAGGGGTTAACAATTCAAATCGGTTCCCGAAACAGGAATTGGGCTAATTGAAAGGCTTGGAAGGCGTCAGGATACTTTTCTACATTGATATGGAACATCTGTAGCCATGACAAGTGGAAAGGTGGACGGTGCTGTATGACTAAGCGTGGAAACAGAACAGCAGAACACAACCCTGAAAGCGCAGGGACTGACAGTGAAGACAGCACGGAAGATAATGCGTAAGGGAAGGCGGAGTCTTTTACTCCACCCATATCCCACAATACCCTAAATCCTCGCCCAAACTCCTGAGATCCTTGAAATAAATGGTGCGCGTGGAGTCCGATACGGCCACACGGCAGGTGGGTGCTGTGTGCAGTTGGTACACAGGAAACAAAGGCAGCCATGTGCAGGCGCAGAAGAAGGCACTCGGGGTGAGGTTCCCTCTTCTTTCCTGCTTATCCCACACTGGTGCAGAACCTCGAGTCAAGGATTTAGAACTCATGGGCAGCGGAATGTAGGGCTCCAAGAGAAATACCTGCACCATGTTTATGTATGCTGTGTATAAGTCCTTAGGAATGTTCTTGATGAATACATATTAAGCTGCTCCCTGAAAGAGACGGTTTTGAGATTGTGGGTTCTTTCTATATTTATATTTTAACCTATATGTTACTCCAATATTTTTCAATAAATAGGCAATGCTTTGTAGCTAAAAGAAAAAGCTATATAAAATATGCCGTAAAGAACCAAAGACAACCTGAGAGTGCATTACCTAAATGCATATGTAGGTTAAGGATTGTAACAGTTTCAGTGTAACTTCTATCGGACCCCTGCCCTGGGCCACCATGCTCAAAATAGAGAACTGCGCCTTACAGTTGCTTTGTCCATTATTATGAAGTTTTTCATCATGTGCCTTTGTGATCCCTTTAACATCTTCTGTATCCATCTCCGTTTGATATATTTGTGCTGGACGTCAGTGCTATTTGATGAATATGAACTTTGACAATTATTTTGAATTTTTTCAAGGCATCAATTTTCTATTTGACTCTCTCTATTAACTTTCTGTTCTCTTTTTCATTGATATTTTTATTTCTTCCTCCTGCTGGCTTTTCTTTTCATTTAATCTTTTCTTCCCAAGTATCTGCAAGTACAAGCATAAGATGTTGATCTGAGTTCTTCCCATTTCCCTTATATTTAGTATGATGTATTCTCCTGTATTGCCTTACTTGCCTTCTACATGCTATAGTATATTTCATTTTCATTCATTCCCTATTGTTTCCTAACATTCTTTGCAATTTTTTTCCTTTGGCACATGTTTTCTAGATGTGTACTATTTCAAAATATAACAATTCCCAAGTTACTTCTACTCACTGATTTCTAATTCAATTTTGCTGGGGTAAGAAAACTTACATTGTACAATTTTATTGCTTTAGATTCACTGAAACTTATTTGAGGCATGGAACAAGATATTAAAATGGAATATGTACTTTATGCACTGTAAGAATAATGTGTAAGTGGGTTTGATGGGTTAGAAAGCTCTATAAACATCAGTGAGATCTGTACTCAAACACAGTCCCAAGAAACCCTTTCCTGATTTCTGAGGAGTCTCTCTATGTACACATTTCACCTCTTTAGTATTTATTGTGAGAGTCTAGTTCCTTGGCCTCTCCAGAATCTGAAGCCCGTCTCCACAACAATGGGCATTCTTTTTGTTCCATCTCTGTGCAAGAGCCTGGAATCTCTTTCAAACCGTGAACATACGAAGATTCCTCATTTGTTTCTCTCACTTCACGTATTACTACTCTATTCTGCTTTTTCTTCAATGACAGCAAAGTACTGAGATATACAGATAAAGATACAGATATACATATATAATATATGTGCATATCAGACTGTGGTCAGTTGACAACTGGTGGTCAATTTAAAACCCCCAGCTGAATGGAGTAAGCGTGGTGCTGGCTGTGGGAGGCCCATCTGAGCCTGTTGCCAGCAGCGTAAGAGGCAGAACTGGAGAAGGAGAAGGAGGCTGCTGGAAACTGTAAGAAGCTGTAAGGAGCTGTACGGAACAGTTGGTTTTTCTGGAGGAGCTCGTCACGCTGGCTTTCCTGATGAACTAGGCTGTTTTCAACCTCCAAGGAGCTCAGGACCTCACTGGCACTGAGAATGACTTCAGTTCACTTTGGGGGAGCTCTGGTCCTCACTCTGAGCATAGCTTCATGCCTCTGGAGGGGAAGATGGTCCACTGCTCAGGCTCCTGGAGAAGCTTGTCACGTTGGCTTTCCTAATGGGAACTCAGCCTTTCCTGATCACTGGAGGAGCTCGGGACCTCACTGTTGCTGAGGATGGCTGTGGTACTTCTTAGGGGAGCTCTGGTTCTTATTTTGAGCATCACTTCCTGGCTCCAGTGCACATCCCTGAGCCTGCTAGCACAGGTCCTTCATCCTGCTGGCACAGTCTTTCTAGAGTCCACCACTGACCTTTGGGCCTTCCCAGCGCAGATCTGTGAATCAGGCCTGCATGAGATATTGTTATGGGCTCTGGGCCTCCAGCTGGATTCAGGAGAGGCATTGTTATGGGCTCTAGGTCTTCAGCTGGACTCATGCAGGGTATTATCTTGGGATCCAGGCCCTCAGCTGAATTCTTTGTTCTAGTGTGTGGACAGATTTCCTGCACTCTCTTGTATATAGTTCTTTCAGTGACTATTATAAATAATCTTATAAAATATATGTCCCGTATTATACTGTTTCCTCTTGCAAATTAACCCTAAACCAACCATATTAATTATTTACGTATTAGTAATAAAAATTAGTGTTATACATCTTGTTTATATAGAAATTATAAATATATATTTGTGTACATACATTCTACATAAACAAAGAAATAAATATATGTTACATAAATGATATTCTAAATATATATAGCCTACTTGACTTTCAGCTATTATTCCTTTATGTCTAGAAGTAAAAGTTTCTGTGGCTTTTAAACTTTATTCCCAGCCAGGCATGGTGGCACATGCCTATAATCCCAGCACTCGGGAGGCTGAGGCAGGAGGATCCTTGCGAGTTTGAGACCAGTGTGGGCTACAAAGTGAGCTCAAGCCCAGCCTGAACTTCATAGTGAGACCCTGCCTCAGAAAGACAAAAAATAAAAAATAAAAAAATAAAAAAACTGTATTCCACTAGGACATGTTTAAACTAAGTATTATATAAAGATTATACTATATAAAATATACCAGCTGATCACACCAAGTTAGGGTGAAAATAATGGAATTACCTCCTTCTCACACTTCCCACACTATATTTGAACCTAAACCTAAAACATGGTTGTTCCTGAGAAAACACTTATAGTTTACACAGTGCAGTATTCAAATCACTTGTATGAATAAAGAATAACAGCTTTCAAATTGAGCAGATCTAGACTGGACTCCCAGCTGAGGATATAGCTCAGTGGAATAAGCGCTTGCCTAGCAAGCGCAGGGTCCTGAGTTCGATCCCCAGTACCGTAAAAAAAAAAAAAAAAAAGAGTAATCTAGACTGGACTCCCAGGCTTGCTTCCTTGGCAATGTTCGGTGAGTTATTCAAATATCCATCCAATAAAATGGATATAGTAACATCTTCCTCGTAAAGTTGCTGTAAAAACTGATTACTTAAAAATACCAGATACAGCACACAAAGTTTAACAACTGATTTTTACGTGGTCATTGTTGGTTGTGGTTATTGCTGTTGTAACTACTTTCTACCCTGAGAGACACACAACATTCTGTAGATTCCAAAAGCCAGACCAACATTATCTACAAGATATCAGGATTTTCCAACAACAGCCTTTTCCAAAAATGAAATCGGAAGGCAAAAGCAGTAATTTCCTTGCTTGTAGAAGGAGTAATAATATTAGATAACTTCAATCATATTTTAAAGGAAATCTTTGTACTAATAACTCCTAGCATACTGAAAGGCAGAGAGTGCAAAGAAAAAAAAGATTACATTTTTATTTTCAAATCTATTCCTCATCAATTTCTTCATATTATATTGGATCAAAGAACTGAAATGAAATGAATACATTATATATCTATTTCTGATAAAACCAAAGGAACAACCTAACTTCAACACACACACACACACACACACACACACACACACACACATTTTATCCACTTCTTGATTTAAGTGAATTATTTAATCTAAAGCTTCTGCATTGTTTATCTGTTAAACTGAGTGGCAACATAGATCTGTGGAAATTGTTCCTACCTTATGACAATATGAATGTGGCTACAGTATTGTTTGATAAATATTTACTCCACTTTAGCACTTACTCCACTATATTTTGGACTTTTCTGTCCTTTTTGTTAATCAATAAACATTAGAAACAGACCCATCTCTTTTACTGATTTTCATAGGGTAACTTGGTAAAGAAAACGGTGAAGTTGCTCCTACCTGCCCTTGCATATCTGGTTAGAGAAGAACCCAGTACTTTTTTCTATTCTTGCAAGTTATGTTCCTTTTCGTTTACTCTTCACCCAGTGCTGTGACACAGAAGGTTATTCTTTTCTAATGTGAGTAAGTGATTTTAGCACTTTCTATATATGTAATTTAAAGAGTATCTTACTTTATTAAAAAAATAAAACTTGCATGCACAGACCAGCCTGGTACTAACAATTTTTTGTTTACAAAAGAGACCACAATACATTTCTTTCACCAAGCAAGATGCTACAGAGACCTTAAAGTAAAATTTAATTTCAAAAAGTGGGCTTAATACACTTGCATTCCCTTGAACCGGTCACTTGTTTCTAAAAAGTTTGTAAGCACATGACCACTAAGTAATTTATAAATGATGTCTACAAACTCTAAAGAAATGTTTGAAAACCTAAACCTATGTTATTGCCTTTATATTATTGTGGTGGTTCTCCACTTTTCTCTTTCATGTTTTTTTAATTATCCAAGTTAAATGACTGAAATCCTATTCAGAGCAACAGGAAAAAGAACACACAAGCAAAAGTATGGCACTGACTATGGAGCTTCTCAAGGAAGGTGTAACGGAAAGAAATGAGAGAAGGATGAAGTACATAGTTCAGTATGTGAGTTCCAGTACGGAGTCCGATGTATTCTTCTCCGGGCCTATGGTGAGTTATTAATAGGCTCAGAACATGGACATGCAAGACCACACGACCAAAGACACAAATATTGGACACTGTGCACTGGTGGAGATGCACAGCCAAAGGCAAGCACAGCCAAGATATTAGAGCGCTCACTAAAATACTGCCACTGAGTTACCTCCAGGCAAATGCTTTGGAGGCCTCTTATCGCATATTAACATGCACTGGTAGGCCATCCCCAAAGACAGTGTAGCATGTTATTCCAATACATTTGGAATGGAAATATAGGGTTTCTAGACTTTTAAACTCAGCACACTCCAAGTACGCATCACGGGGTTTACTTCTTATCTTTCCATCCATGAACCCCTTTCGTGACTCCACCTTCCTCATGGGAAGGGTGGGCCAATTCACACAAACTATGTAAATTCTTAGAGCCTAATCAGAAGAAGAAGCTATAGAAAACTGGCAAAGCTAAGTAAACACTCAGGAAGCTAAATTAATAGGGACATCTATTTCGTTAACTTGCCATTTACTAGCTAAAACATGGCTTTCAAGAGATATTTGTGTTTGTGTCTTGTCTGTCTTCTGAGTACTCCAGAGCATCCCTCATGACAGAATTCTTGGGTGCATGTTGTCCCTTAAGTTATATCTGAAAGGAATATATGACTTGGATGAAAGTTGGATTTCATCCTGACCTGTAATCACCAGTTGAAATTCAAATACATTTAAAAACTATAAAGTTGTTCTTCACTATGTATATTTCATATGTTACTCAACCCTGAAGATTTAAATGTCTCCATTTGCATAGCATCTACTCTCATTTACTGCACCTTCCTTCATAACGGTTGAATTTTCACCTTCATAAATCTTTATTTCCTAAAATAGTTCCAATTCCATTTGTACTCACATCAAATTTCATCAATTCCAAGATGCTGTCAATGCTATAACATTTGAGAGCTATTAAAATGGGAGAATTATTTGCTGTAACTAATTACAGTAGTCCCATCTTACCTACAGGAATCATATTCCAAGACTTTCAGAGGTTGCCTGAAAATTTGAATAGAACCAAACCTTATGTATACTATTTTTCCTAAAGTACATACCTATGATAAAGTTTAATGTACATATTACCCATAGTAAAAGATTAACAACAATAATCAGTAATAAAATAGAAAATTTATAGCACTATACTGTGATAAAATTGCCAAAATAAATACATTTGGGGTCATTATTAACTAAGTAAGAGTTACTGAACACAAATACTGTGATATCGTGACAGCTAACCTGGTCCGTTCATTACATGGAGACCAGGTGACTGAGAGGATGAGTACCACAAGTGGCAGAAGCACTCAACAAAGGGATGCAGATTCTCACCCTGTGTGTGAGAGAACACAGCTGTGAAATATTTTCTCATACTAGTAAGCAAGTTGAAAAATGTAAAACTTATTATTTCTGGAAATTTCCATTTAATATGTTTAGACTAGGTTGAAAGGAGGTAACTGAAATGTCAGTATGTGAAGTTGTGAGCGGGTAGGGGAACTATGATACAGAGTATGTCTATCCTTTACTAGATTTTAAAATATTATTATTAAATTAATCCTCTAGATTTACTGTCAAAGGGCCTTTACTTTCTTTTTCCTCAATCATAACTCCTATAATGTGGACAGATCTCTCAATATTCAAAATTGTAGACAAACCACAGTGATTATACTTGCTTGACTAAATACACAAATAATTTTCATATAACCTTACATTTAATTCTTGTTAATAAAACCATTTCCTAAAAAGGATTTGGATTTTATTAGTCTGCATTTATCTATCTGCTTGATTTTAACTTTAACCCTACAAATTGTTTGGTCTTCTTCACATTAGTAGGACAGATGAGAGTCTGGTACCTGGCTCATGTTCCAATCCTGTGGATATACTAATTGATTGTGGGACATTCTGCTTTTGCAGACCTTATTAGCATTCCTCCTATGAATGTCTTAGCTGACTTGTTCTCATAAACCTTTTGTGACACTGAAATCACGGCAATGGTTTGAATTTGACTATTTTAAATATAACATCAGCTATCACTAATCTAATGCCTTAATAATCAATTGACTGTTCAAAAATATTCCTTAATGATTCTTATAATAATTCCTTTCACAGAGAGAGACCGAGACAGAGACTGAAACAGACAGAGAGACAGAGATAGAGAGAGACAGAAAGAGAAGGAAACAGAGACGTACTTTTTCATTGTTTGAGATGGAAGCTCTTCCAAAACTGAGTTTTAAATTAAGCACCACCTCTATCAAACCCCAGCAGGGTCTTTGTGGATGTTTGCAATCTGATCCTAAACTTTATGTAGAAATATAAAAATAAAAGGATCTAAAATAGCCAAAACAGTCCTGAAAAGAAAATCAAAGTTAAATTATTTAAATTTCCCCAATCCAAAACATTGTAAAGCTACATAAATCAATGAAGTATGTAACTGATATAAGGATGAAAACATAATTCAAAAGAACAGTGTTGTTAGTGCAAAAATAAATTCTTATATTTGTAGTCAATTTGCTTTTGACAAAGTACTGTAATGCTTTATGAAGAAAGTACAGTCTCTTCAACAAATGATGCTGAGAGAACTGGAATCACTGAGTAACTGCAAAGAGATATGGGAACATGAATTTAGATCTTTGCCCCACATCATTTGCAAAGATCAGTGAATCATGGACTTAACTGTAAAAGCTGAAATTACAAAAATTATCAAAGAAAACTATCTTCACCTCTCTAAACCACCACGTGTACTTGCTGTATATCTTCATGATTTTGTACTGGTGGTGTCTGTACAACACACTTATAATAACATAGATTTCAAGAAGCCTGGTCAAAGAGCTGTAATATGTGCTCAGTGTGCAAGCGGTTGAAGCCATGTTGAAGCAAGTGAACGAAACAAAAATGGGGCAAAAACACCCTTACATTTGTCTTGTATGCTTACAACGGGAAAATAATCATCATTAAATCTCCTGCGCTCTCTCCCTCCCTCCCTCCCTCCCGCCCCCCTTACCCCTGGAATAGCAAAGTAGCAGAAATGGTTAATAGCATCAAACCGACCTGGTTCCTCACTTTATTCTCTGAAAATCTCAACTGAAGTCTAAATAATCGATATATTGCAGATGCTGTGCACGTTAATTATGAAATGAGATATCTAATCTCCAAGGTCTTTCCCAGTGCTACCATGTAATCATTCTATACAAATACCCGCATAACGCTGGAGTGGCTGAACTCCCATTTTCTCACTTTGGTCAGCCTGGGGCCTGGCACTGGAGTAAAGACGGGACGGAGACAAGATGATGTTCTCAGTGGAGATGCACCCTCAACACACTGCATAAAATTACGTCCTGCACTTAGCTAAGGGAACCTTAACATTTCTTTTCAGGAAAGCCTTTCAAGTCCAAGCCTAATCCAAGAAGAACTCCTGGTTCTCCAATTGCCCAAAAATGTGCCAGGATTACTTCTTGGACTTACTACACTCCCTGTGAGGAAGCTGAAATTCTTCTGATAATTTGTTTAGCAAACACTACCTAGGGTGAAAATATAATTGCAATTACATGGTAACATCCGATTGTACACAAGCTCAATATAAACATGCTGTTTCAGTGTTGAGTAAAAAAATATTTTCAAACTGTTGTATTTTCTTACTTTAAAAGTATACTTTGCTTTTGATTCAGTAAATAAAACTTCAAACAAGCAAATATAATTATTTATGTACTATTGAATAAACAAAACCACCTCTTACAAAACTGGTCCATACCACAATTCTTTTAAGCAAGGAAAATGCAGATCAATATTGGACTACATATTTATTAATACTTAATGTGAAAATAGTGTACATATTCTCTCAGCACAATTGCTGTTTATGGGAATCCAGTGCCCCACTTCCTTAACTAAGACTGGAGGTGTCTCTGTATTGTTTCACTCTAAATACAGTAACTCCTCCGCGTCTCACTGCATCAGCATGCGATTCTAAATGCTGAACTGGAAAATGATAGAATACCCTAAAAATAGGGCGCTTAAAGACCACGTATTTTGCTGTAGAAACATCAAGCACTAACAGAACCAAAGAAACACAATACAATTAGCATGAAGTTCAAGAAGCTGAAGCAAAACTATGGTTTCTCAGAACAAGAAGTATTTCTTCTGTTTTGTTCCTGAGCCTGTAAAATGATGCATAGCTAGAACGAGTGCTACTCCTGATACATATTTGGAGTGTTCTTAGTGCTACAGTGAACAACCTCATGCATAAATCTTTAGACATCTCTCAATTCCTAGAAATAGAATTGCTGAAAAGAATAAGTACATTTAAAACTGTACAACTGCACAAGTGTACACCACACTCGTAGCTAAGTGTGGTGGTGCGCGCCTGTAATCCAAACACTTGAGAGGCTGAGGCTGGAGGATCACTGTGAGACTGAAGTCAGCCTGAGCTATATAGTGAGTTCAAGGCCAGCCTGCACTACACAGTGAGACTACGTGTCACAAAATCAAAGCAGAACAAAACATCAGCAATCGATCCAGAGAAAACCTCTCCTAATTTGCTTCCCGACAGTGTTCCCTAGCTATGTCCTTCGGATAGTTTCAATCTGTGTCATTTGCACCCAGTTTATGGGTCAAATATGAGTTTTAAAAATGTGCTTTTCAGGGGCTGGGGATATAGCTCAGTGGAATAAGCGCTTGCCTAGCAAGCGCAGGGTCCTGAGTTCGATCCCCAGTACCGCAAAAAAAAAAAAAAGAAAATGTGCTTTTCCAAGCCTACCAGTACATTTGATAAAATTATAGTTCATATGATATTATCATTTCCTCATCACCATAAATACTAAAAAGTTTAGCAGTGTTTACTTCTAGATAGCAAAACTACAAAGATTTGCTTTACACACTTCATAAATTTTCTAGATTTACATTCTTTAGTTTGTACTTAACGTTGACCTTTTAAAATAGTCACATAGAGAGCTCCAGAATTAGAAATGAAGGCCAAATGTATAGTAGAAAAATGAGTAAAAGGCTTGATGAGATCTACCAGAAAGAAAATTAGAATAAAAAGCATCAAAAAGACATACAACTTCATCAGTAACAATAACGAAATAGGTTAATTAAAACTACCTTCAGATAACATTTTTTTCTATTAAATTTCATAAAATACAAAGTTTTAATAACACTCATACGGCCGTCTGGCCATAATAATCTCACATCATCTCTTGGCCTGAAATCAGAAAGTGATATCATATCTCTGAGCAGAAGTATCTACAAATTACCAGCACATGCCCTTTGACAGAAACAAGCATTAGTAAAGCAGAAAGTCTTATCTAGAGGTAGCACTGCTCATAATAGGAAAGTATTGGAATCAGTTAACTATCCAAGACCAAACTGATTAAGTAGGTCCTGGCACACAGTTGAAATAAAACTTTTTAAAACTGGAGAAAGGGGCTCTTTTAGGCATCTATTTGTGATAATCTCACATGTGAGCATCTGCGTATATAAGTGTACATAGTGTGGATTTTTAAAGGCAGACACTTATTTATACGTATTTATCTGTTTATGCATCAGCTACTTTCAAACCAACTCCTGTGCTAGGACTGGACAGCTTAGATTTCTAGAAGGAGCTCTGAGGGATAGTGGAGACCATACGCTAGGTGAGGCAGTTCACTGCATTCTCCTGACAGTTCCGTGTGGTAATACCTGAGTCCCTATAATTTTGAAAATAACTTTACTTCGACCTCAGATTTGAGTGACAGTTTCGCTAAGCATGTAGTCCAAGATTGAAAGCCACTTCTCTGAACTCTAAAGATATTTGATGCCCTGGCATGCTATATTAGCGACTCAATCCTTGAAGGTCAGTTGACATCCAAATACTGACAATCTCTCCTTATTAAACTTGCAGGATTTTCTCTTTGTCTTTAATTTCTTAGCACTTTAAAGTCTTGGGTCTCTCGTTACTTATGCCACATGAGATTAGTGGCTGGTCCTTCACCTTGAAATTGTATGTTTTATCCCTAATAAACTGATTGTGATACAAAAAAATGTTTCCACCTCTGTCTAGCCAACATGGGGTATATGAAGTCATTGAATTAAACATCACTCTGTACACCATCTGGAAAATGGGTGACTGGGGCCTGCTGCACTACTGGCAAGTGGGCTCTTCCTTTCCGAGTGGCATGCAGTTATTTCCGCAGTTGGCCTGTTTACCAACACTCAGTCATATTTGTTTGAACACATGCAGGCACAATGATTTGCAGTTACATAACTTAATCAAACACCAAATTTTAAGGCTATTGATAAACAAGTGCTAAGTACTTCTTTGTTTCTATGACAATTTTGAGAAAATGAGGTAAGTGGCCAAATAAAATCACTCTAATTCTGTTTGAGATGAGATAGCTATAAAAGGATGGAAGAGCTTAAAAATTCAGGATTGCACACATGAACTCTTCTGCATTTCCAAATACAAATACTTATTGGAAAGTGGTGTTGGTGTATGCTGAGAAAGGTTCAACTGAAACGTTATCTATCTGACCATCATTCAAAAAAGTAGTCTAAGATGGGTGTGGTCATGCACATCTGTGATCTCAGTACTCTGGAGGATGTGGCAGGAGGATTACCATGAGTTTGAGGCCAGCCTGGGCTACCTAGTTATTTCAAGGCCAGCCTGAATTACAGAGACCCTGTTTCAAGAAACAAAATATCAAGACAAAACAGTCATGTATGACTTTATATCCGTTTTTTGGCTGATGAGTCTCATACAACAGGATGCAATTCAAAATCTTTATCTTCAATGGATTTTTTTTTAAAAGGACTCCTATTAGAGAAATTTTAGTACTAGATCCCTGAATTTTGGTTCCCAACTATTCTTTCATATTCCATATTAATTTTGTTTTTTTGTATGATGCTCTGAAATAATTTCTGGGTTTAAGCTTCCAGCTCACAGCTTACCTATCCATTTGTACTTTGAGTTCAGTTGTTATTCTAGTGTCTATACAATTCCAGCACCTCTGTAGTCAATCATTTGTTTATGCAGAGCATTTTTTTCCATGAATATAAGCCTGTTCTTATTCCTCTGAGAATCGTATTCCCATTATTCTATTAATTTTCTTGCCTCCTGTATCAGGTAAGCAGTAATTGATGACTCTTTTACATAGCTCATATTCTAAAATTATCATTTTCCTGGGTGTTGTCTCATCTTTTTTGTCTTCCTGCTCACCCATCTGTTGTGACTAGCTCAGCTTACTACGCTCTAGTCCAGGTATTTGGAGAGGGTAGATCCTTCTAATGGGTCCAAAGACCCATTAGCTCATCTTTTGAGAGTGAGGGCTTTCTATGCCCAGAGTATCAACAACCTGCTCCGGAAAACCCTGTCTCTGTCTATTCTGTTCTTGCCCAAGGACACACTTGTGGCTTCTAACGGTTGACACGATCATTGCACCACTGTTCAGGTTGTCTTCTGCATACTGCATCTCTTCTCCTTGAATGCAGACAGCACCTTCTGCTGTAGCTGCCACTGTTCATGGGTGTTTCCTGAAGTCTGTATGTTGTCACGAATTGAAGCCAAACGTTTTCAGTCTTTCATGATATAGCGTTTGATTTACTAATGACATTCACTTACAAACACAAATACTCATATTTGTTTAGAATGGCTTTTCTACCAATTCTAAAACGTGGCTGGAGGGAAGAAGGTAAACGCATGAGGCCCATCTGTAATCGTCACCTTTTCATTCCATTCGCAGTTCCACCTGTTCTTGTCACACACCTCCTTCCTTGCTTCCCTCATCCCTGCTTTCCCTCTGCTTCTGCACACGGCGACCCATGTAAAGTGAAGGGGCCCACAGTAGGCTTGTTCAAAACTTGCCACAGCACAGCTTACTTTAGGTAACATGATAAAGTGCCCCAAAAGTGTATACAGAGCTCCAGATTCTGTATCAAAGTCTAATCTGAATGATTACCAATGCTTAAAACTCTTTATTTAAGTAAAGTAGTAAAAGATTTAATAGCCATCCTGCAAAAAATAATCTATGTAGCCAGCCGTAGCCAATGGGTCTATTAAATTTGGTTCAGTGCTTAGATTTGTTTTTCAAAAAGAGCATGATGTGTTAATTGTCAGAAAATATAACTGTTCCACTGTTTCAAAATATTTGTTACTCTTATATATTTTATTCACTCAAAGGCTATCATTTAAAACATAATAAAGTATTTTATGTGTTGATTATTATTATTCAGTGATTTTACTTAGTGTCTACCAACACTAGAAATTATACAACATGTTGGAAATGAAAGGAACAAACTATTACCATCAGAGCACTAGGAGTGTGTCTCTATTTGCACAGACCTGAGTGTATTGCATTCCCGTGTCTACATTTGTGACTGAGCACTAGAGCGAGAGCTCCTTGAAACATACCAAGGCTTCTTCATTTGCTTTCTGTATTCTTTGTTTCCACAAAATACCTTAGTCATAGGAATTGTTCAGTATGTATTTAACGGCTGCATATCATGATATTTATATACCTATCCAATCTGATATATAGCTTGAATGAGATTATCATTCAATAATAGTCTAAGTAAAGTACAGACAATAACACTTCATGGATTTGTTGCTAGATATGAAAGTATGATTTGTACATTTTATAAATATAAGTTAAAGAAAGATTAAGTATTTGATGAGGTAATACTCATGAAGAAAACCTTATTCTGGCACTTTTCACATTAATCAATACCTGGAGAATGACTTGAGCAATCTTGCAAATGTCTACCCCTGGATACCTGAGGATCTCTTTCCTATGAAGAGGCTTGTTGGCCATTTCCTGTCATGCACTTCTTCCTTCAGCAATGCCCTGGGACCAGTTCTCACACTGGTTCTCGACACAGTGACTGGTCTAAAGTAAAGGGGCACAAAATGGGCTTGTCCCAAGCCCTCCACAGGCAAGAGCATAGACATGAAAGCATAACTCTTGCCAAGTTAAATCAGAGGCACAATGAGCCAGAGAGAGGCCTGAGAAAGTTACACTTAGTGCTCTCTTTTCTGAGCAACTGAAAAACACAAGGCTTTAAGGAAAATACTGTTCTAAATGAAAGCCAATTGCATTCATAAATATTTCATCTCGTATACAAATATTTTAATTTTTTTCCATTAGAATAACAGGATCACAGAGCATGAACACAGGTTCATGAACTATTAGAAAGCACCTCCACACTGTCAAAGAGGCTTTTCAAGTCTTAGTTCAACAGTGATGGCGAACCTTTTAGAGCTTTCAGTGATACAAACAGCCCACTGTGGTACCTGTGCCATAGGTTTACCATCACTGGTCTATTCCCAGCATTGCATCTTTGGCTTAGTCATGGGAGGATTTCTTGTTGCTGATATTTTCTTTCTTTTCTTAACAGGACCTAAATTCTCACACCTCCATTTAGTGACTTCCTCTACCTACAAGACTCTTCAGTAACCTCCCCCGTCTTTGCTTTTTCTATTTTTGCCAAGATAAAGTCTCCCTGTGCTTCAGATCTCAGTCAGACTCCTCCTATTTCGGGAAGCCTTCCACAGCTCCCCTAGCGGGTTGCATTGCTAGGCATAGCAGTTGGTTTATCATGTGGGCATGGCACTCTTTCACGATTCTTTGCGTCCTATCCACTTGACTACACAACCTTTCTGAGCTCCTAAAAGCGCGACATTCTAGTACCTAATACAGGATTTAAACTATATTGAATAAGACCCTAATTATATCATCCAATTTTAAATTTAATTATCTCATTCTTTTTACTTATGAGCAAGGTAAGGAGTGTGTGTCTACATGCCAGAGTTTAGATAACACATTGTGCTCTCTATTTTTTAGCCCATCGGCTCCTAAGAGAAGGAGGCTGGGACAGCAGAGCCTGGAGTACCAAACCCGCCCTTCTTGGCTATTTGCCTAACATTTTTGCCCAAAGTCTGACTGCTATACTGTATTGCTGGCAATGTCAGTCTCCCTCAATAACAAAGACTTCCCAGTTCAGAAATATACATAAGTGGCTAGAAGGAAAAGTGAGAAGAAATCCAACATGATAAACAGGAAGGTGTGTCAAACTCCTATTCAGTCCATGAAAAACCTACTCATAATTCTAACCTTGCTCTCTTAAGTATGAAGACAGGACGCTCATTTGGAAAATCTGACCAAAAACACACATTTCAACACAGTGAAATGTTTATCCTCTATTGCTACTACCACACCGGGAACCCTCTATATGTAATTATTTAATCTCTATCCAAAAGCTAGTGGACAATGAAATCTCTACAAAATATTTTCCCCAATGAAATCTCAAACATCAGCTCCACAAAAGTTGTTTTAAAAATATTTTCCTTTTTTAAAGATTTTTTAAGGATTTTTATGTGATTGCTCCATGCCATTTTGTTTTTCATTTATACCAATTTCCACATTTAATAGTCACCCTTGGGGGGGGGACAGCCTTGCCCAGCAATTGACTTCATCTGACCACTGGATTTTGGAGGCACATAGGTAAAACTTTTCAGTTTAATTCAACTTTAGGTGTGTGTAGGTGCTCCTTGTTGTGCTAACCATTGCTGTTGGGTTTTTTTTCAAGAGAAGCAAGCTGCTTTCATACATGTTCTTGTGGATTTCTTCAGTGCTTTTGCCCTGCGCTCACAGTACAGAGCATGCTGGTGATGTTTGTACAACAATTTGAATTTACTTAATTCCACTGACCTGTACATGTACAAGTAGTTAATATGGTAATTTTATTTTATATGTTTTATCCCTTCACCCACACCCAGTGGCCAACTTATGGAAAGCAGCAATTATCCCAAACCCTTGGCCCAGACAGGGACAACAACCGAACAGCTTCTATTAACAGAGCAAGTGGCTTTTGCTCGCCAGCCCCACCAGGCCTCTTAGCAAGGCTACTTGGTACTTGTCTATAGGAAGCGCAGAGAAAAAAGGAGCCGCTGTCAAATAAGATGTGAAGCGTACAAGGGAAGATGTGAGGTCACAGGACCAGGAGCCTTTGCATGCTAACTGGATTCCAGAGCTCCGCAGCAGCGCGGATCTTTCAGTGGGCTCCTCTCCACTCTGGCCTTGGACAGGAACTGACAACAGGTGTCTAGTATGCCTGTGGGTAGGTTTCAGTTCTAGACAGCTCTCAGCGTGCAATTCCTGAGAGAAGTGTTCTCACAACTTTGAAGTAGGACGACAAAACAAGCAAATAAAACTAAGAGAACAGATCAGGACCTTTGGATGGGGAAGAGACTTAGCAGGGAGCAGACTGGTCCCTTTCTATCTGGAAAGGACACCCCTTGGTGGGTTTATTTTAGAAACACAGTAGAACAGGAGGAAGCTGAACCACCAGCAGGAAGTAAGGAGGAGATGAAATTTCATGTAGTATTCAAAAGCATTTCTACCCACCTAAAATCTACACATCTATAGTCTAATTAGACTTCTCATTCATTGTCTGCCCTGGAGACGCCTCAGTGGAGGCTGCCAGTGTAGACACCGGGGTGGGGCAGTGTGACCTTAAATTCAGAAGGAAGACACTGGAAGGGAAGCAGTAGGTGCACACAAATCAGCCCGGAAGGAGAGGAGCAGCAAGAATGGCAGAGGAATGGGTAGGGAAGACGCTTACCAGGCCACCTCCACAGGTGCTGAACGAGGCCAGCGAGCCAGGGTGCCGCAGCACCGCCCCGGTGTAAAAGCAGGCAGCCTCGGGAGGCGCAGGAGGGCGCGGGCCGGACGCCGTCCCCGTGGGGCCAGGGCCCGGCTTTGGCCGCTGCTCCACGGCGAAGCGCGACGCCAGGAAGCGGCCGTCCCTCCGGAGCAGCATGTACAGGTCGCGAGAGAAGGCCGGGACCCTCAGCAACACCTCATCGCTATCCGCTTCGCCTTGCTGGGCTGGGGGCGGGGAGGGGGGCGGCTGCCAGGAGGTGGGGGCGCCGGGGGACAGGGCTGCAGCGCTCCCGGACCCCCGCGGCAGCTCCTGGGATTCGAGATCCTCGTCCTCCTCACCCCCCGGCAGCGCCGGAGGCCGGAACCGGGGCTCGGCCTGACCCTCCGCGGGCTCAGCCAGCGGCACCGGGGCCACCGAGCGCACCTCACGGGAGCTGCCGGCCGTCTGCGCCCGGGCAACTCCGCTGCGCGCCCAGCCGGGGTCCGCGCTGCTCCCACTGCCGCCAGCCGCGTCCACCGGCTCCCGGCGCCAGAGTGCAGGAAACACGACTTCCCAGTCCTCGCTGTCCGGGGCGAGCTGCAGTCCTGCAGGCGGGCAGAGAAGTGCGCGCTGAAAGTGCAGCGTTCCGGCGGCACAAGCGCGACCAGCTCCCGACCCACGCAGACCCTGCGGCAGCCGTCTACGCGAGGCGGGCCACCAGCCCTCCTCCCCCAGCGCTCGCCTGCCCTCAAGTCTGGCGAGCGGACTGCAGACCCCGGAGTACGAGAACGTGTGGGTGGGAGAGGGAGAGGGTCGCCAAGCTTGGTGATTGCATACAGTTGATGAAAAGGGGGGCGAAGACTCCGGCACGAGTGATTTGCAAAGCGCACGCCTGAGTGCACCTCCCAGTTTTCTTCCAGGTGCTGAAACGTACCTTTGCAAACATTACCACGGCAGGGAAAAGCGGATCATTGCACAGTGGTAACGCAGCCGGGAGAAGCACGCTTCGCTTCCGAGCTTGCGCCCCGCACCCGCACCCGCACCCGCACCCGCTCTCACTCTTATTGCCGCCTCGGAGTCCGCGCACCGCGCACCCATTGCACCGGCCCTGCACACTGGTGTGTTCTGGAGTCCACGGGGGAGGCTGGCGAAAAAGCGGAAGAGTTCCCCAGGCCCTTACCTGAAACGATTCCAAGTGCGAGGAGCCCCAGTCGGTAGAGGAAGCAGCCGCAGGCTAGAGGCGGCCGCATCTCGGGTTCTCCCCAGACCGCGCTGGGCGGCCGCGGCTCCTCGCCCCGCGCGCCCCCAGTGCGATCCGCGGGCGCAGCCGCTCCCCGAGCGCTGGGGCGGGCGGCGAACTTGCCCAGGCTCTTTGTCTGCCGGGGGTGGGCTCTGGGGTCGGGGGAGACTCCCGGAGGCCTCCAGAGCCCTGGCGCGGCGGGTGGGTGGGGTGGTTGGGGGAGGAGCGGGAGGCAGCGCCGCAGCCCCGCAGCGCTCGGCGCCCGGACGAGCGAGGTGATGGATGTTTCCTGTGCTCTCCACGCTCTAGCAGCCCCCGAGGCCGAGCGGGCCGGAGCCGGGGCCGCCGGGACAAACTGCGCTCGGGGAGAGGGAGCAGCAGGCGCAGGGCGCGCAGGGCCGCCCGGGACCGGACCGGCGGGCGGGAGCGCCGCGGAGTCCGCGCCAGGCTCTGGCCGCAGCGCGGACGCGAGGAGGAGGCGGCGCCCGGCCCGGCCTGCGCGTGCCAAGCTCCGCACGCTCCGGACCCGGCGCAGAGAGCGGAGCCCGGCCCAAAGGGCCGCGGGGGCGAGCGGCGAGCGGAGGCCGACACGCTCCACAGCTGGGGTGGAGAGGAGAGGCGGGAAGAATCGGGGGAGCAGAAACGAAGGAGGCACGGAGGGTGCCCGCCAAGCGTGACGTTGCGGGACAAAGGTCCCAGAACCCCGCACACGTGCTCACTCGCTGGGCCGGGGCGGCTGGGGACCCAAACCCTCTCACCTGACTCCTGATTGGCCGTCCCGAAAGGCCCGATTTGCATCCCCACCTTCAGCCCTCAGCCCCCACCCCGGGCGCCCTCAGGTAGGCGCGCCCCCTACACTCCCCTGTGCCAGCCCCTCCTCTTTCATCCCGGCCCCATCCGTCCAGCACACAAAGCAAAACTCAGGGCGAACTTGAGCGCGGAATTGCAGGCTCGTTTACCCAGGACCTTAGATATGTCTTCCCGTCCTGGTCTCACTGGGTTGTCTCAGCGTGGAGATAATGCAATTCGTCATGGAGAGTGCTTCAAAGGTTCCCGGGGCAGGACAGCGGGCACCCTGACGTCACGGAGCCCCTCTCCCACCTTATCTCTTCGGCTCCCTGTGCATCCTCGGATCAGTTTCTCCCCCAGCCCCTTTCCTTCTTCAGAAGAGGAAGATCAAGGAGATCAGCTTGAAATGCTGTGTTTTAAAGCTTTTAGGCCAGGTGAGATTTTGCACTTTGTACTTTATTTTGAACATAAAAATGTATTTTTGCTATTTCTGTCCTCTTTGGGGGCAGTTCGACACCAGACAGCCCTCCTCCTTTGATGCAGCTCCGTACTCCTACCTCAGCCACATCAAAACTCTCCCATCAGACACGAGGATGACAGTTCTAACCAGCCTGTGTTTGCTTTTCCCGCGCGGAGGCAGATCGCCACAAATGAGACTTCATGAAAATCAGTTAAAAATTCCAGGGCTGATGTTGATTCCCGTGTCCTTTGTTGTTTTACCTTCTGTTCCTGGTGTCAAAGGTGCCTATTATGCCTTTCAGGGAGACCAATGATCTTATTTCAAAGGAAACCCATTGTCAGAGCAAGCTGGGTGCTAGAATACTTTCTTTGAATTGTCCAGAGTGTAAAAACAAACACGAAGATATTCTAGGTGAGTTTGTTATGACTGTCCCGTCTGCGAACCTTCCTTGTAAATATTGCTCAAGCTGGAGAAACCACGAAGTGCCTTGGTTACAGAACCTACAAGTCTTTTTATGCAGGGGACTCAAATATACAGGCTTAAAACTAAAAACAACAAAGGTTTTTATTTTAAAGAGGTATAGCAACCTATTAAGAGCCGGGGGGTATAGTTCAGTGGCATAAGCACTTGCCTGGAAAGCACAGGGTCCTAAGTTCAATTCCCGGTACCAAAAAAAAAAAGTATAGCAAACTATTAAGACTGAAAGTTAGTTTCAGTGAGATATCTCTTCTAAAATGTCTTATATTTCATATATATATGACATATATGATATCTTTACATAGTATATATATGAAATTTAAGACAGTTGTATATACTTATACATATAAATATATCATATATATTTTATATGTATGTTGTATATAAATATACTTTTCTATATAGAAAAATAAATATTTTTATTTCTAAATATAAATATTTCTAAATATAAAATATGATATACATCTTTTTGAGTGTCCCTCAAAATTGTTCAGGCTGACCTCGAACTTGCAATTCTTCCTCAGCCTCCTGAGTAGCTGGGATTATATGCCTGTGACATCCTGTCCATCTTTCTCACATATATTTTTAACAACAAAGACGCTAGAGTAAGACTGTAGGAGAAATGAATATTACATTGTAAATGTACTGGAATCCATTTGTGATTTGTTAAAACTAAATGAGCTGTACCATTAAGTTAAATATACTCAAAAGCACAGATTGCCACTTTTTCCCCTGTGTTTTTGCCCTTCCCCACTGATACACACCCTCCACCAAGGCTCTTCCAAGAGGTTAAGGTTCATTGTTAGAAATGATTTGCACAGGTCCCAGATAACTCTTCTCTTTCTCCCATTAGAAATAATGTTACAATTTATCTGTATATTTTCAAAGGCTTTTATAAATCATTTGAGTTGAAATAACTAGGGTACCTATTTCTCCTAGTTGGGTATCAGTGTTTGCAAAAGTAGAAATGGTTTCCTTTGTTTATCTCTCACATCCTCCTACCTAATTCAGCGATATATTGAATAGATGTGGGAAATCTCAGGAAATTCTCCACAGTGCTTTAGAAAATGAGGGAAGTTGATCTTTGATGATATTTTATTTCAGTTCCAGTCCTTGATCCTGAGTTGAAATGCTAGTTCTACACAGATCAGCTACAATCAGCGTGATTTATTTGGCTTACAGAGAGAACAAGCCTAAGTGAGAGAACATGTGAGAAACTTCGTACCCTGATGGTCAGAGTATCAGTTAAAAAGGAATCAGAGATGCATGCGGTTGAAGGCCAGAGCTTGCCTAGTTGAAACTGAGTAAAGTGTGTGTGGTACAAAAGAAGAGAAAGGCAGGACTGAGGCGTGCATGCAAGGACCTTGAAGCAGAGAAAAGAGCAGCTGGGGACAAGGCGCCAGTCAGCACACTCTAAGTGGCTGGACGGTGGGCAGCACAAGCAGGCGTTGCCTTTGTATTCTCAGAGAAAGAGCAGAGCAGACGTGAAGGTGAAGAAGGAGGCATCGAAGTAAGTGAAACCAACTGTTCTCTTTTCTTTATTTATTTTAAATAGAATAAAAATATCAAAAGGACAACAACATACACAAAAACAAAACAACTGGAAAACAAAAATGAAACGGTTTCAGAACAAAATGCTAGGGATCAACACTGGCTGGATAACCATGTGGTTATCCTCAGCAAAGTTGCTCAGATTCCCAGACCTAAGAACACAAGATGGATCAAACCGTTAAAGAGAATAAAGAAGAATAACAGAAAACATGGGATAGAGGAACTGTGCCCCGGGTGCTCACATGTGCCTTTTTGTCACCCAGGTTGCTCTTAAAGTTGGCCTTGAGGCCTCAACCCTTTCTTGGCCTCTTCACTGATTGGCACTGAGCCTCTCCCAACTTAAAGCTGATCTTAAATGCTTCCCCCTCTTAAAATTCTTAAAACTTTGAGACACATACAATGAACCTTTTCACTGAGTTGCGTGAGGATATCAACTCCCAATAAAATGCCCCTCTACATAAAGATCCAGATTTAAACTGGGTCTACCCATGATAGCATAACAGTGACCAAATTTTAAGTCTCACCGTAAGCAATTAGAAAAGTATGTAAAACAATGCATTTCAGGCCTTGGACTATAGGCAGCCTAGATTAGTGACCCATAAGAGAAGAAAAACCATTGAAATGAACACAAAAATGTCCCCCGCTTACTAGCCAAAGGCAGTTCCAGATCTCAGTGAGTTGAAGTACCAGAGGCACAGGAAATGGAGTGTAACATAGGTTACTTCTTCCTACATAGCAGCTGTAGCTGTTTAAAACAGCAAACGTCTATCACCTTACATAGTTTGTGAGGGTGAGGAAGACAAGAGTGGCTCAACTGGAAATTTCTGGCTCAGGGTCTGTCTTACTTTTCTCATTGCTGAGATACGATACCTGACACCTGATTTAAAGACAGAAACATTTATTTTTGCTCACAATTTGTAGAAATTTCAGTCAACAGATGGCTGGCCCCAAGGAGGGGTAGCAGGGCAGAGGGCATCACAGAGGAGAAACAGTTCATGGCAGGTGAAAGGCAGCAAGCAGGAAGTGTCGGATTCTTTTCTGTCTCTATATTGTAACCACACCTACTATAAAGCAGGTAACACGCATACCTAGGGTGGGACACCCTTAATCCTATGCAGAACTATTCCAAGCCAATCAGAGGACTAATTTAGTAATCACACACCCTTAATCCCAACATCACACGCATTGGATCCTGTCACTTCTGCAAAGCCCTACCTATGACCACATGAGGCTTTAGGGGGACATTTAGATGCAAACCATGACAAAGTCTCTAACAAAGCATGTGCAAACTGTTAGCCAGGGTCGTAGTTTCAGGAAATTTAACTGGAGACAGAAGTTTTCAAAATCACGTGACTGTTGACTAGCAGCTCAGCAATTTGCTGCAAGAACCTGTCTGTAAGGATGCCGTCCCTTTGCAGCAAGTGATCAGAGAGAGAAGCCACTGAGATGGAAGCCAGAGTCCTTCTGTAATCTCACAAGGGACATGCCATCACTTCCATGTTCTCTTCCTGCAAAGGAAGCCACTGGGTTCAGCTCACATCCACACAGAGACATATTAAAGAATTTGTGGGTATACTTTTAAAATCGTCATTGTATACCCTCAGCTATAAATTATTTATATTACTTCCATACACAAATTATACTGTCCCAAGGCCCTCCGAACTTTCATCCTATTAAAATTATAGCTCAGAATCCAGAACCTCACCAGCCAAATTGCTTCCAGGTGTGCACCAGTGTCCTCACTGTATTTCATGAAGTACAACCCCTTGAATTCAGAGCATTTTCTTTTATAGATCTAAGAAACTAAAAGAGCAATGTATTCACCTCCTCCACATCCAACAAACTGTGGAGGGGTTTTTATTTACTAAATATCTTTTGAAAAGCAAAACTTTTACTTTTACTGAAGTCTGGCTTGTTAACTGACCCTTTATACTTTAGCTTTTTGCTTTTATATTTAAGAAATTTACCCCAAACCAAGGTAAAATCTTCTTCTTCTACCTTCTCCTCTAGAAAGTTTAAAGATTCTTATAAATAAGATAAGGGTCAAGGTTCATATTTTTATATATGAACATCCAACATCACTATTAACTAGGAAAATGCACAGATAGATAATACCCATCAGATAGATAAAAGTAAAAATAGTATTTGCAGTAAAATAATTGCTAGAATATAGAACAACTGAAATTTTCATGCATTTTTCATGTGACTGCAAAATGGAGGAGCCACTCTGGCAGGCAATGTGATCCTTTTGTGTGCTTCTCGGGTGACAATTACTACACAACTCTATAACAGTTTCCTAGATATTTACTCAAGAACACTTAATACATGTGTATACAATAGGCCTGTGCCCAAATTTCTGTACTCGCTTCATTCATAACAGACAAAAGTGGAAGCAATCTATACATCCATTAGCTGGTGAATACATAAAGTTTTGTAGTATATCCTTGTAGTAGAACATCACTCATCAACATAAGGAAACAGACTACTGATTTACTCAATACCATAGATGGCTCTCAAAAACATTATTCTATGTGCAAGAAGCTTTCATTTATAGAGAAAGGCAAAACTAAAAACAAACAAACAAACAAAAACCATCAGATCAGTGGTAGAAGCCAGAGCCACAGAGGCAAAAGGATGTGAGGGAACTACCTTGGGTGATACAAATGTTCTATGTCATGTTGGCTCTGCTGGTTAAGTGATTATATTTTTCAAACCTCACTCAAATTGTACCCTTAGCTTTGCTGCGATTGATGATATCTAAGTTTATTTAAATCTCAATAAATCCATATAAAGATAGACTTCAGCTAAATCTGAGCTACTCTCTGCATCAATTTCAGCTGTTAGTGACAGGTTCTTCGTAAAGGTCCTGCAGGTTAGTGAGGTTCATTATCACCTCCCAGGTGCTCAGATTCTGAGCCCGAGAAGGCACCCTGGACTCATTCTTCTTTTTTTATCCCCTACATCTCATTGCCACCACATCATGAATTATTGTTTATCTTCCAAATCCTTTCACTTTCTCTAGCCCATCTTGCAATAGTGTGATGCAGTGTACTCTCATTGGAGCCACTGGAACATCCCACTAGTATGCTTTCTGTTCCACTTCCTCTCCAGTCTGTTCTCTGTAGCCAGTGGGATTTTTCTTTTTCTTTTTCTTTCTTTCTTTCTTCCTTCCTTCCTTCCTTTCTTTCTTTCTTTCTTTCTTTCTTTCTTTCTTTCTTTCTTTCTTTTTTTTTTTAATTTTAGAAACATAAAAGTACAAAAACATATTGACAAACAGATACCCATTATCATAGAAAATAGTACAATCACAACTAATCTATAGACAAGGTGATATGGTCTCAACAGTAGTTGTTGCTTTATCCATTGATATCTTCGAATTGTAGATGTATGGACCCATATACAGACATGCAAATTTAGTCA